>JAIUZE010066535.1:0-16048 GCA_022085475.1 Heliosperma pusillum | reverse complement strand
AATCATGTTTACTTTAATTATTATTGTTGTTGTTTATATCGTTATGAGTAGCTAAATTCCTTTTTAGGGTTGAAAGGGGATCTAGGATTGTTAGAAGGGGTAGATTAATTAATTCAATTGCAATTGCATGGTTATCGTTTGATTATCGTTTTAATTCTAGTTGTTTGATTACTGGCCAGGATTAATTAACTAGTCTTGCAAATTAGGATTGACACCGACCGGGTTAAGACTAAGATAGGCTACGATAGTTGAATAGAACTCGTTTAATGATAGCGATCGCATGTTAAATTGTAGATCTAAAGGGCATAATTGAATCGACCGATCTTGTGACCTTAGATAACTTTATTGCATGATAATTGATTACTCCCTTATCCCTGAATAATAATCCTAGTGAACCTATGACCCTAGACTTTTAATCTCATTGTTTTCAACCTTATTAGTTTGTTATTGCTTATTTAGTTATTACTTATTACTAGTTGTTATTATTATTAGTTATAATTGTTATTGTTATTGTAGTTACTTATTGTTGTTATTGATTGCTTTTAGTTTAGAACTCAATCTCAAACCCCGAAATTGTTACCTTAGAGACGAACTTAGTTTAACAGATTAGAATACTACCGCCTCCCTGTGGATTCGATACCTTGCTTACCGCTGACTATTAGTTAGTTGTGACTTAGGTTTACTTTGATTAAGGAGACGCGACTTTACCCTTATCAATTATAGTATAATGGACATTAATATAACATGTGAGTAGTAAAATAACAATAATATGAAACCTACACTCCTTATTTTTTATAAACAATGACTTATAATGTCATCTGAAATTATTAATTTCTACGCTAAAGGGTCCTTAAACCATACTAGCATTATAACGGCTCTACTACAAAACTTACGGATAAAATAATCTAAATAATTACTTATAGTATCCTCTTATTTCATTTATGTATATAAATAATTAACGACGAAGGGTTCCGAAATCATACTAGCATTATAACAGTTCTGCTACAAAACTTACGGATAAAATAATATAAACAATTAGTTATACTATCCTCTTATTTTATTTATGTATAAAACGGTAACTAAATAATTATAACGACAAAGGGTCCCGAAGTCATACCTTATGATGGTATGCGTACCTAATTAAGTATATAATTTGTTTGTAAATAGCACTTGTACATGAATGACCTCTTCTCATGCACGTTGCTTTTCTACGTTTTTGCATTTCGGCTGTGTTCCTTTTATAAGGTATTGAGTCGGTCCGTTGAAGTTACGTATACTATGTTGCTTCTCGTGTTTCTTGCGCACTAAGTTTCTAGAACTAGCCACTAAGCATTTCAAGATTTCTATTGTAGCTCAAATCTATCTGCCACCTTTCAGGAGTGTATGCTTATCCATATTAAGTAGATTGATGATTCTATTATATTCAATATTGATTTCAGCTATATTTAGTTGAACATATATTTCTTAAGAGAGAATGATTATCAAAATGTCTCTACATTCAATTAACATTGTCTTACACCAATAGATATATTGTACAAAAAAATTGCGTTATATATTCTAAGATGGAAATTTTGTTAAAAAAATATTAAATTTGTCTCAGGTTAAAATAACATAAGTTATTCATTCGTATAAATATTATCAGATGAAAATAACTCTTTTATTAATAAATGTCTTTTTATTGGCCTCACACGAATATTGTTTGATATACAAATTTCATTAAAAATGGGGTATTACATTCTACCCTCCTTAAAATAAGTTTCGCCTCGAAACTTGAAAATAGAAATTAGAAAGTTAAAACTTCGGTTTCTCAAAACTCAAGAAAGTAATATGAATTAACTTTGCCAAAAGGCTTTCAATCTTATTTATGGAGTGGTTAAAAATGGTTTTGTCTTATATAATGGAAGGCAAAAACTCTCGTCGCGAACAAGAATTTGAGCAATCCAATTTAAAGACGAACTCAAATCATGAATTAACAGCTGCTAAACCGGTTATTAGACGTCTCCAATAACAAGTCTTTGCATCACACCAACCGCACAAATAAAAAGAAGGATTAATTAATAGGAATAATCCATACTATGGGTGCCCTTCTTATACTACTCCATACTATGCATTAATCCACAAAAATCCTAACTATCCTACTTAATCTCCCTTAGTGTTCCCAGTTTACTGGTTACCTGATCAACTGGTAACCTTATTATCAATTCACCCCTATCTCATTTATCAGTCACTTAATCCCTCTCTCTCATTCCTTTTCTTCCTCTCTCCTTTTTACCATCTTCATCCCTCTCTCTCCTATTTACCGTCTTCATCCTCCACTACAAGAAAACTTGTTTCAGGCGACTGTTATAAGGCGACTGATACAAATAGTCGCCAATTTAGCGACTGAAAATAGAATAAGGCGACTGAGATCAGTCGCCAATTTGGCGACTGAAACAATCCTCAGATTTTAATTAAAAAAACTCGGGCGACTGATTTCAGTCGCCAAATTGGCGACTGATAAGCCATTTGGCGACTGAAATCAGTCGCCAAATTGGCGACTACTTTTTCAGTCGCCAATTTGTGTATTATTCCAGAATCGCGAAACTAATCCGCCACTCTCTACTTCCCCAAATTTCTTCAAAACACCCGAAACCCCTATTCCCTCTACAAAATCGCCACCACTACTACTCCATTCCCTTAACCACCTCTCCGACCACCACTACGACACTAGCTATACCGATATCACCACCGTCCTCACCAACAAACTCCGACTCTTATTCTATTTCCGTCACTTTTCCTTAATTAGGTGCGATTTTGCTCTCCTAAATCTAATTCCTTAGCTTGTTTGTTTGTTTATTTTATGATTTTAATTAGTATTATGATGTTTATGTATAATTTGTGATGCTTACAAAGTTCTAATGGTTAGTTAGTTAGGGTTTGTGTAGGTTGATGGTTAGGGTTTATATAAATTGGGGGTTTTGTGAAATTGTTAACATTATGTTAATCGAGGTTGTAATTGACAATTTATTGGTGTTTTTGATGATGTTAGGATTGTTGATTGACTAAATTAGTATAAATGGGAGTATTATTGATGGTAGAAAGTTAGTATTCCCTCCGTCTTATTCATTTGTTTGCCCTTTAAATTATTTTTTATGGTTGTTTTAATCAAAAGGCAAATAAATAATTGTGATGGAGGGAGTAGAATGTTAGGATTTTATAATTAAAGTGTGTATGTATTAGTTTGATAGTTGTTTAGTATCCATGTTGATAATGTTATTAATTAGAATGATAGTAGTTTAATTAGTGATATGTTAATTTTAGTATAGTTAGTATCCATGTTGACAATATTATTGTTTGGTTTATTATTGATAATAGATATGTTCCTAGAGTTAGTAATAATTGATAATCAATATTGTTGTAATTATTGTTGTGTGGGTTAATGTTTAGATTAAAATGAAGAGGTTGGAACGTACATGGATGTACGAAGATAGACTTGATAAGAAAAGACGTCCTACCGCTAGATTTATAAAGGGGGTTGCCGAGTTTATTGAATTTGCTAGACAACAAGACGAGTATGATTTAGTAGCAAAGAAACTTAGGTGTCCTTGTATTAAATGCAAAAACATGAAATATCTACATGACATTGAGGTTCAAGAACATCTTTATACAAACGGGTTTTGTCCAAACTACTACAATTGGATTTCTCATGGAGAATCATATTTTTCACTTCCCGAACAATCTCAAATCCCACAAAATGAGAACCCATATAGAGATATGGTAGTTGATGCATTTGAGTCTAATATTTTCAATAATGATCATATACCAATGAGTGAAGAAGAACCACACCCACAAGCAAAAGCCTTTTTTGATATGTTAAAGGCGAGTGAAAAACCATTATATGAAGGGAGCAAAATGTCATTGTTAGAAGCCGCCTCTAGGATAGTAACTTTGAAATGTGAGTACAATTTGCCATTTACTTGTGTTGATGGCATTGCTTCTTTGATTGAGGATGTTATCCCCGATAATAATGTCATGACCCGATCATTCTACAATACCCAAAAAGTAGTGAAAGGTCTAGAACTTCCGCATTACAAGATTGATGCATGTCCCGATGGATGTATGCTCTTTTGGAAGGATGATGCTTTACTTGACAAGTGTAGTAAATGTGAAAAGGCTAGATATAAGACAATTGAGGGAAGTATTGTCTTGAAAGGTAAAAAGGGAAAGAATGAAAAAAAGAGAGGTGAAAAGAGTAAGAAACCAATACCCGAAAATCCCGTAACTTACTTTCCTCTAGCTCCTAGATGATTTGATAAGGACTTTGGGTAAAGATATATTTATATATATTTTAATTAAGTTTTTTATGTTATTTGATGTTTTTTTATGTTATTAACAGCTTATGTTTGTTTTTTATGTTATTAACCGTTTCTAACAATTTGAATATTTGTGTACTTGTAGATGGCAGGAGGTCGAGGTAGACAACGTGGCGGCGGTTCAAACAGACGCCGTAGTACTTCTTCAGTCGACGAGGAGGAGATGGAGATTATTGATCAGCAGAG
Source organism: Heliosperma pusillum (assembly GCA_022085475.1). NCBI lineage: Eukaryota > Viridiplantae > Streptophyta > Magnoliopsida > Caryophyllales > Caryophyllaceae > Heliosperma > Heliosperma pusillum. Next base: position 11,510 of record JAIUZE010066535.1, on the reverse strand, counting down.
TCCGGTAGTGGTCGAGGAATCGACCAATGACGAGTCCTCGGATCAGACATCGGAGACGATCCAGTTCACGCCGGAAGGGAAGATGATACTTGATCCCGCGGGGTTTTGGTAAGACAACCACCAATGTCTTTAATTTATTAGTTTATAATTATATTACATTATTATTTACCATAAATGCATACTATTCCATAATTTATTTTTCAGGTTTTCGTCTCAAAAGGTTGTACGCGGTTGTACTCAGAGTACAAAGCAGAAGATGACGGGAGTTGCTCCTACTTGTTGGACCAAGGCTACCTCTGCACAAAAAGAGGAGTGGTTCAATAATTTTAGGGTATATTATTTTTGTTTATATTTTCTTATATTATTATAGTTTTTAATTAATAATTTATTTTACTAATACTTACCTTTTAAATTGTAGAAAACATTTGACTGGCCGGCCGGAATAGAGTATATTGTACGTCAAAGGTACAATGAGACGTGCACTAGACGGTTAAGGGACAACATGTATAAGGTTGTCAAGAGGAAGAAGGAGCCGGAGCATATGAGAGGTATTTAATTGTTTTTGTTATTTGTATATATATAGTTATATTTTTACACATTTTATCATATTTTATTATAATACTTATTTAACTTGTAGGTGGTGCATATGAAGATATGCTTAAGTATCGTGAAACTGAGGAGTTTCAGGCTAGGTCGGCCCAAGCATCCAAAAATAAAAAAGGAGGAAAGAAAGATGGAGCGGCTGAGCCGTCGCATCACGCAGGATCTCGATCTTTCCTTAGCCTAGTTTTGGGTGTAAGTTATAATTTCCACTTTTTCCTCCATTTGAAAATTATAACTTAAATTCTTTTTATTATTAAAATTTTCTTATACAAGTCTTTAATTTTTTCTTTTAGAAGGGTAAGAAGAAAAAAGCTAACACGCCCACAGCTCCGGAGCTCTTCCTTGACACCCATTCCCGGCTCGAAGACAATAGAAGATATTGGATCAAACCAAAAGATAAGGAATTATATGTAAGTTTCAAGCATTTTTGTATTTTTACAATAAGTTCAATTTTTTGAATGTTTAACCAATATTGTAGCTATTTTTAATAACAATGTTTATATTTTGTAGGAAGCATTTTCCGCCGAGAAACTTAGGCATCCCGAGAAACCCGATAACGAGATTAGGTTCGACTTAGTAAAGGGTTTCAAGAAGGGGAACGTCTACGGGATTGGGTCGGCAAAGAACGTATTTTACGAAACTCCAAGGGGAAGAATGTCGTCCACCTCAAACCAAACATACGAGCCGACAGTCGTGGGAAGACTCCAAGCCGCACTTGACGAGGAAAAAAGAAAAAGCGCGGAAAGGGATAAAGAAATAAGGATAATGAAAGAGAAATTCAAGGCTTGGGAAAGCAGGTTTGAGAATTGCAACCAAGGTCCCCCTCCCTATCGGCGGGATTATGATGAAGGCAATGGAAGTGCTGGATTCCAGGCCGAATCCAATATAAACCTTGGCTTCTGATATAGTTTAGAAACTTGTTACATGAAACAATTTATGGTTGAAACAATTCCGTTTAAGAAAATTTGTAAACTTGAAACAATTTTTTTTATCTATATGAGGATGTTGGTTTCACATCGTGTTGTTGTAAATGTGTGAAATCTTTGTGTTTTCTTGTATACTTGCAGGTAGGGTATGATGGTATGGTATGGTAAGATGAAAACGGAAATTTTCATGCAATATCACAGGTATTTTGGCGACTGAAATGTTCATTTGGCGACTATTTTCAGTCGCCAAAACCCCTGTATTTTTGCAAAGTGAAAATCCAAATTGGCGACTGAATACTATAGTAGTCGCCAAAATGGCGACTGATGGCGACTGATTTCAGTCGCCAAATTGGCGACTACATAAGCCTTCAGTCGCCAATTTGAGCGACTGATTTCAGTCGCCATTTTTCACAATTGGCGACTATTTTTTCAGTCGCCAAATTTGGCGACTGAAAGTAGTCGCCCGAATGTTTTTTGGCGACTAATGACAGCGACTAGGTCTTGGCGACTGAAATCAGTCGCCAAATTCATTTTAGCGACGGAAATCAGTCGCCAATATCAGTCGCCTGAATGTTGTTTTCTTGTAGTGCTCTCATCAATTTACCCAGATTTTTCTCGACATCTATTCTTTCCATTCCCTATTTCGCATAAATGAGTACTGTAAGTAATACTTCTATTCAATTTTGTGAGTTGTTTTTACTCTTCTTGTTTTAATAATCTGTTTGCTTAATTTTCACTTAATAATTTGTTGTAATAATCTATTAGTGATATTAATATGTTCCCTGTATTTTTTAATTGGTGTTATTTTTGTGATTTATTTGAAAATGAATATTGTTGTTGTATAATTAGGTTAATCCATGGCAAAATGTTACTTTGAAGTTGTGGCATGGGGGTTCTTGTAAGCTGACTGATAAGGGGTTTGGGTATACTGGTAGATGTTTTAAAACAATGAGTGTTGACCCAGATGAATTATGTTGGTTTACTCTTCTTGAGGAGGCGGAGAAATGTGATGGGTTTAGGAGAAATTTAGATGGTATATTCTACATGAAATCTGAGTGTGGATTGAAAAAAGTTGAGGATGATAAGAATGCAGAATTGATTTGTAAAGTGGCAGTGGAATGTAGGATGGTTGAGTGTTATATTGTTGCTGATAAGGACCTCCCACAGTTAATGAAGCTCATAAATGATAATGTGGAAGGCAGTTGTGAAACTGTTGTTAATTGTCCCCAAAAGTTGACAATTAGGAGGAAGAAAGATGTTATGGGACCCATTAAGGGTAGTGAGAATAAGAGACCACCTAAAAAAAGTCCCACTACTAAAACCCTAAGGGAATCTCATAATGAATACCCTAAAAAAAAACTATCATCTCTCAAACATCACCAACAATTTATCCTCATTCTGAAAAACCTAAAAACACCACTTCCCAGAACTCTACAAAAACCAGTCAAGCTTCTTCGTCCAAACAAATAAGTGGTTTAGAAATTGCTGAAGCCTCTTATGATTTTAATGACTTAAGAATTGCATATTTGTTTGAAACATATGAGGAAGCTGCAGATTTAGCTGGGTTAAATGTCTTTGAAGACTATGAGTGAGAGGATTTGAGTGAGGGAGAGGACCCTGGATATGAACCTGGGGATGATGATGAGGAATTGAGTGATGAGGATTTGAGTGAGGGAGAGGACACTGGGTATGTTAATAATGAGGGCTTGACTGCAAGTGAGTTGAATGAAACTGTGGAGTTGAATGAGGTTCCTGAGAATTTAGTTGAGAAAGATGTGTACTCAGATGAGGAGGTGCAAGAAGCCAGGGAAAAGGTGAAGAGGTGGAATGCAAAAGCTTTAAAAATTGCTAATCAACTTCAAATAGAAGCATCATCTAAGGTATTGGCTGGTCTGGAGCAGGATGATCATGATGCTTTAGTGGAAAATGAAGGGAGACATAGTGATTATGACAACAGTGGGGATGAGATTCACACTCCTTGTGAAAGTGATGAAGAATCTGTGCCAAGTAAGAGAAAGAAATCTTCTGTTCCTGTAGTGGATGAGCATTCTAATTTTAATAAACTTAGGTGGTATGTTGGTATTAGATTTCCAAATAGAGATTCCTTTAGAGACTGTATTACTAGGTATGATATAGCTCAAGGTAGAAATTTAACTATTGATAAGAGTGATAAAGGTAGAGGTCAAAGGCTTGGTGTCAGGTGTGTATCAGGTTGTCCATTCAAAGTGTATGGGAGTTGGGATAACCAAAAAGCTTGTATCCTTGTGAAATCTGTTGATCCCCATCACACTTGTCATAGGAATATGGAAAGAAATAGGCAACTTAACTCTACTTGGTTAGCTAAACAGTTTCTAGAAGTATTCAAAGCATGGCCTCATTGGCCAGCTAAAGATATCATTGAAATTGTGAGAAGGGCTTACAAAGTAATTATCCAAAAAGGTTTTGCATATAAGGTTAAATACTTTGCTCATAGAATGCTACATGGATCTATGAAAGAACATTATAGCAAACTTGGAAGTTACATTCAAGATCTGACTGATGAAGACCCAAACAGTGTCTTAATCTTGAAAACAATCCCACGAAAAATCTCAGTGTTTCATAGATTTTTTGTCTGCTTTGAAACAAGGTTGGTTAAAAGGGTGTAGGAAAGTGTTGTGTGTGGATGCTTGTTTCTTGAAAACCTTTTTGGGAGGACAGTTGATAGCAGCCATTGGAAGGGATGCAAATGAGCAGATGTACCCTTTGGCATGGGCTGTAGTGGAAGCTGAAAACATTGACAGGTATGAGTGGTTCTTTCAAAACCTTAAAGCAACATTTGGAGAGGAAAATGGTGATGGCTGGACTATCATTTCTGATCAGCATCAGGTAAAATTAAGCCTTTCATCATTTCTTTCTTCTTTGATTTCTATTAAGTTTACAATTTAAATTCATTCTGATCAGACTGAATTTTTTGATCAACCTCTCATCATTTGTTTCTCATTTTTAGAGCATAGTTGCATCAGTTGGTAGACATTACAAAACGAACACGGGAAACTGACGGAAAAAATCCGTCAGTAATGTCAATTACTGACGGAATTTCCGTTAGTAACGCGCGTCACTTCAATTGGTAACAAAAAAAAGACTTCTGACGGAATTTCAGTCAGTAATTGGACTCCTGACGGTTTACTGACGGAAGATTCGTTAGGCAATTCAACTGAAAAGTCAAGATAAACTTGACTGTACTGACGGAAATTCCGTCAGAAAAGTCAAGATAATCTTGACTTCCTGACGGAAATTCCGTCAGTAAAGTCAAGATTTTCTTGACTTACTGACGAAAATTCCGTCAGTAAAGTCAAGATAATCTTGACTTTCCTGCGTAGATTATCTTGACTTCCTGACGGAATTTTCGTCAGTAAGTCATGAAAATCTTGACTTTACTGACGGAATTTCCGTCAGTACTTAATATAGCAAAGGCTTGATACAGCAGCCTGCTGTACAGCCACAATGCGTTTTTTGCATTGTTTTAAACGGTGAAAGTTTCAGCAAAACCTGCAATACAGAAAATACATTCGTCCACCGCAAAGCGGTAATTCATACTCACATCGACCGCATGGGCGGGAATCAACAAAAGGCAATAAAAATAAAGGGGAAGATCGATGGAAATTGGAAAAAAAATCCATTACATAAAATGTTAAACAAATTCATACAACTTTGTTTTTACAAGCTTACAAATTGAACGGGTTCACTAACTTAGGTAGATGATAAATTACTAACCTAAGGGGGTAACGGAACCCCGTCCAAAACCGTGCCCGTCGTCCGCGTTGTCATCTCTTGGACGTGGAGGAGGGAAATTGCACAAGTCCGGGGGAAGAAATTTCATCAACGCCGCTTGCATGGCAGCCATTTGCTCGGCTTGGCTCTCCATTTGTTGTTGATTGCCCCGTACTTGTGCTTCAAGGGCAAGTCGGGCGGCTCGCTCATGTTCTCGTTCATTCGCAAGTGCACTCAATTGCTCCTTCATTTGAGTATTTTCACTTGTGAATCGAGTGTAATCTGTAGGATTGTAGGAGAAATATGCGCATGCACTTTTGTTGCATGGTGGATCATACCACACTTCTTTCCCCTTGTCACCCATCCCGAAGAGCCTCGACTTCTTATAGAATCCATCTACCGCTTTGTAGTATGCACGTAATTCGTCTGGGTTCTCGCCAGTTGGCGTTGGCTGACTCATCTCCTCGGTGTAAGCTTCCTGAACCAACAAAAAAGAAATTATATAATTAAAAACATTAAGTAATCAAAACAAAACGAAGCTATTAAAGAGTATTAAAATTGGATATAAAAAAAACTCCTTAGTAATTATTAGACAAACTTACGTTTGTCTTAGCAGCTCTAGGATTAACCCACTCGCCCTTCTTGTTTTTTTTTGTTTTCTCAAACAACTTGTACGGCTTAGGATCAACCTGAAAGTAGTATAAAAACATTAAGTGATATATCGGCAATATTAATCCTTCATAATTAATATGCAATTTGTGACGTAAAAAATAAAGGACTTACCAATTCTTTAAACGCATCAGCACAACTCTTCCAGCCTAGAGTATGGGTGCCCAAAGCTTTCTCGCCACCCGACCGTCTATTTACCTTGTTTATGTTGGACTTCTTGGCAAATTCAGGATCGCTTTCGGGCCTTTTTCTAATGTTTTCCCACCAACTTCCAGGCACCCAATCTGGCCTTTTTTTGTTATATTTGAGGCCACTAACAAGTGAGGTAATCCGCCTCGTGACCTGTTTCTGCCATTCGGGCTTCGGGTCGTAGTTCGGATCGACAGAGTTCACATGATACTATTTCATCATAAACAACTTGTTAGTAATTGCTGAAACTGTATATCTACACGTTTTGAATGAAAACAATTACTTTTTAGTAATAGATAGAACCGTAATAAAATATACCTGAAAGTATTCCCACATCCGCCTACACTGGTAATGGCTCGCTTCACTCCATTTGGTGAAGTACTCTCGGCCGATGGTACGAATGGAAGACCAAGTAACATATTGCTTGATCGGCTTGTCATCCCACCTGAAAAAGATACATATTAGAACGAACGCGATAAACCTTTTACCGAATCCCAGACTTCAGCACCGGTTAATTTGATTGCAACTGTGGTATCCTCAGTTTTCCTATTCTTTAGAAAATGCTTACAATTGTTGCGAAAAGGATGATCATGTTTCAAGAAAGTGCGATGACAATCGAACCAACAAACCTTTCGACTATGTTTAAGAAAAAAGGATTTAGGATCTTTTTTAAGACAATAAGGACAAGCACGGTATCCGGATGTGGACCAACCGGAAAGCATGCCATATGCAAGAAAATCATTGATCGTCCATAGTAATGCCACTTTTAATTGAAAGTTACGTTTCTTAGAGACATCGTAGGTATCCACACCGGTTTCCCAAAGTTCTTTCAACTCTTTGATCAACGGTTGGAGGTAGACATCCAATTTTGCTTTAAGATTACTAGGACCTGGAACGATCATAGATAAGAACATAAATTGCCTCTTCATGCATAACCAAGGGGGTAAGTTGTACGGTGTTACAATTACGGGCCAACACGAGTAAGACTTCCCGAATTGGCCATAAGGTGAAAATCCATCTGTACACAAACCTAGGCGAACATTGCGAGGCTCACTTGCAAATTCTGGATGCTCTCTATCGAAATGTTTCCACGCTTCTCCATCACTTGGGTGTGCCATTGTCCCTCTTTCTCTTACTAGAGAGTTTTTATGGTGCCAACTCATTTCACCTGCCATGTGTTTGGTTGCAAATAGTCGTTGTAACCTTGGCGCAAGCGGGAAATAAGTCAGTGGTTTACAAGGTATTCGCTTCCGGCCACTTAAATTCTTTTTACCTTTATACCGAGAGGCATGACATTTGGTACATTCCTCAAGATCGGCATTTTCTTCCCAAAAAAGCATGCAACCGGTAGGACATGCATCGATTTTCACATGGGGTAGTTGGAGTCCCTTAAGCAAATTCTTAATCTCTTGAAAATTGCGCGCCATTTGATTATTTTTTGGAATAATGTCACTAATTAACGACATAAAACCATTGGCGCATCTAAGAGATAAGTTGTTCTCACATTTGAGTGCTACCAACCTAGCAGCCGCTTGCAACAAACACATACTACTTCCCTCATACACTGGTTGTTCGGCTTTATTTAACATTCTAAAAAAGGCTGAAACTTGGGGATGTGGGGGATAACGAACTTCTTCATCGCTAAGGTCGTCGGGATTAAGTCGAGCCTCCATTATTTGCTCAACATTGTCACGTAATGCATCTTCAACCAACTCCCGGTAAGAATTCTCACTAACTACGGTACTACTTGAACTCTCTTCGGTAACCAGTTTCTCACCGTGATACTTCTATACATAATAATTATCAGTAAAACCATTCGACCATAGATGATTTTGAACCTCCCTTTTCCATTTAAAAGCTAAGTTATCGCATTTCTTACATGGACACCTCATTTCACCGCCTAACTCCTTAAACTCACTAGATTGTTCCGTGAATTCAATAAACTCTTTCATCCCATTTGCAAATATCAGCTTGGGTTTCTTTTTTTCGTCTAAGCTTTCATACATCCACTGTCGTTCTAATCTTTTCATGTTATTATGTTTCTACATTTAAATATATATATGTTATATAAATAAATTATCGAAATTAACAACAATGATAATCAATAATCACACACAGTAAATTAAACATTTATTATTATCAATATATAAATATATATATATATATATATATAGAATTAGGATCATGTGAGTCCACCCTATCTTTTTGAGTCCGTGAGTCCTAATATGAACCATTAGATCAAAGAGATCTAAGGGCTGATATAGCGCGCATATAGTAAGGGTATTTTCGTTATTTGACAACTTGATATATATATCCTTACCTTCAATCAGTATTCATAATTTTTCATTCAATTTCTCTCTCTACTCTCTCTCTCTCTTTCTCTTTTTTCTCCCCACGCTCTCTCTTTTATTCAACATCCTGCTCATTATTGTGAATCAATCTTTTCTTCTCAAGACTACACAATTTTATTTTATTCATCAACTATTATAATCTCAATGTCAGGTACTAATTCAATCTCTTACTTTTTTTTTTTTTTTCAGAATTCTTAATTTCGTTCTTCTTTTAATATGTTTTTTTTTTATGTATTAACCTAATTTATCCTTTTTCTCTTTTAATTAATTATTATTGAGTATGTTTTCTTTGAAATTTGAAAATTTATCAATTTTGCAATGAAGTATCAATGCCTAAGGACTAGTTCATCATTCCTTATATCGTTTTTAGTTTTTATTTACTTGTTTTCGTTTTAAATAATTTATGTGAATTAATATCACAGTGTATTCTTAAGAATATCACAGTCGTTTTAAATAATTAATGTGAATTAATATCACACGGTCTTCTTAAGAATATCACAATCAACACTATATTATAATTTATGTGAATTAATATCACACGGTCTTCTTAAGAATATCACAATATGAACTATATTGTAATTTATGTGAATTAAAATCACACGGTCCTAATATGAAGTCATTCTTTCAGTTTTTTCATTCACTTACTCTCTCTTCTCTTATTTTGTGCTCATTTTCCTAACTTCTAACCTAATTCTTCTCTGTCAATTCGTTTCTTCTCAAGCAAGAGATAGCATTTGATTTTCTTCATCATATTTAGAATTGCAATGTCAGGTATTATTCACTCTTCTTTTTATTAGAAATTTTCAATTCGTTACTGTTTTTATTTAAATTATATGCACCTAAGTGTGCTTTGATTATCATTATTCTGATTTTCGTTTTAATTGATGTATCATCTCTTTTCATTTTAATTGATGTCTTCTTATCATTTCTTTATGTATGTTAAGGATCATCATTATTATTATTTTTGTTTTATTTCTTCTTTTTGCTTTTATGATTCATATATTGATTTAATCGATGTATTCTTATCATCTCATTTTATTCTACTATTTTTGTTTGTGTATTCACTTTTATTTAGCATGATTTCTGTTAAGATTTGTGTTTTTATCAAGTTTTCATAAAAGTATGCTTTATCTTTGTTATTTTTCCTTTTGTAAATTTTTTTTATTGTTTACCTAATTAATTTGAATTAGTATCAGACGATATTCTTAAAAATATCACATGCTGAAATATATTGTAATACATTGATGTTTAACTAATTACTGTAAATTAATATCACACGTTATTCTTAAGAGTATCACATGTTATTTTTTAAAAGTATCACATGTCATTCTTAACAGTATCACATGTTATTCTTAACAATATCACAGTTTGAACTACACTTAATTGTTCATGAGAGGAGACAATGATCAAGTCATATGACTCCAAATTAGTGATTTTTCTAACAACATACATTTATGTTCCTTACTTATATATGTCTATATTTTCTTTTGCTTTAAAGATGCTACTAAAATGATGTTTTGTTCTTTGTTTTCCTTTTTGCAGATTTTTTCTCTTCCTGAGGTTGGTTAAGAGTTTGTGTTGATGCTGAAGAAATTTATAATTGTACATCATCAACTAAGCAAATCATATTGTTTTTTTGTTATTTCTTTTATAAAGACAAATTCTGTATTGATAAATATCGTTCCAAGCGGTTACAATTTTGTATTTTTTCTACATTTTTGGTCAACAATATGTTACTCTATCAAGTTGTACAACTTGTTAGAAAAAATATCAGTGTATCTTAGTAACACTATAATACTTTTATCAACATTTGCCATTTATTTTGTATTATGTTTTCACCACTTTTTAATATACACTTTATAAATTTAAAAGTATCGCAATTTATTAGTAATTATGTGGCAATTTATTAGAAACAATGTCACACGTTATTAAAAACATTATCACACATTATAACAAGCCATATCACATGAAGTGATTGACAATATCACACAATGTGATTAACAATATCACCCCCCGCCAGTAACAATATCACAATTTGCCAGCTTCAATATCATCATATGCCATATATCTATTGGACTGACTTTTGAAGTCTTATGATAATGAAGTATCACAATCATTACCAAATAATATCACACTTCACAAAAAACAATATCACAAATAAAAAGAATGATTACGCCTTTCCAATTTCGTGATATTAAAAAACAATATCACTAAATACAAGACACGGTATTATTACTGATCTTAAACAATATTACAAAATTCCAAAGACAATACAAGGTTTTGACAACTACTACTTACATTAAATTAAAGTTTTCTGTCAACATATTCATATTAGTCATTTTAAGTGCTTTCTCTAACTCTACTTCTACGACTTGCAACGGTCTTTACCATCCTTTTGGGGCTCTTCTTCTTGATCAACATCATCTTGTCCATAATCAGATCGTCTATAAATCAAACGCAAATAAACAACAGTTAGTATAATTTGAATCATTATTTTGGTTCCTAGTATCATTATAGAACCATTTTTCAGATTTTTTTCTTTTAATCTTGTTCTTAGAGAGTAAAAAAGTATGGGTAACTCAATAGAATCCTTCTTGGTAATGAAAAAATACACATAAACTTCATTTTGGGTAATAATTTCCTAAAACTAAGGCAGCTGTACAAAGACATTACTAACACTATAACTATTAAGAATGAAACATTACATTTAATCAAAAATACTATCACAATTTCAGAGCTTGTTTATACCAATCAAATTTTGTGATATTGAGAAACAATATCACAATCATTAATAAACAATATCACACTAGACCAAATACAATATCACACTTGAAAATATTGTCTTTACCCTTGTGATATTAAGAAACAATATCACTAAATACAAAACACAATATCATTACTGATATTAACCAATACCACAAAATACCAGTTGCAAAACTAGTTTATGACAACTAGTGAACTACTAATTACATTAAATTTATTATCCTACCAACATTAAATCAGTGTACTCTCAATTTAAGTT
>JAIUZE010066534.1:0-32207 GCA_022085475.1 Heliosperma pusillum | reverse complement strand
GGAAAATTAGTCTACATATACGAAATGTTGATCGTGTATGAGTTCAGGGAAAGGTTTATCCCGTGGATGCCTGTTAATCATACTTGCCATGTACACGATGCTAGTGCGTTTCATTTACCGTGAGAGATGTCGTCTTTGTGTCGTCGTTCTTGAATGCGTGATTTCATGATATTATTCATGGTCATTGAATGATTGGGCACCGTCTATGTATTGGGTTATTTGAAAGGATGATAACATGATGGATGTATTCATGGTAATCGCATGACTTGGCATGGTTTGTTTGTCGAGTCTCAATCTTATCAAACTTATACCGCTAACGGTGAGATGCAAGCCCTAGTGAGCGTATTCGGTTGCCTAAGAGTGTCTTCCCCGAGTCTTTGAATAACATGATGGGTTCGGATTTGATTTCCACATGATCTTATCATTATATATTGGATTGCCTATCTATTCTTATTGTAACTCACAGGTATATCTATATATGCATGATTTTACTTTTTATTTCCTTATATGTACGTTTAATGTGATATGGCTGGGAGAACCCGGAGTTACTCCCCACTGATTGTGGCGTTCATGTTTTTCATGAATGAACAGGTTGCTTGCATGGATGGCTTTTTGCTTATACTATTTTGGGTTCGGGTGTGAGCTGGCGGGCGTTGTCCCTGGAAGTTTCACCTCTAGACGATTTTAGCTAGTTTTGCTAAACACTTGTTCTTTGCTAACATTTTAAGAGACCCCGTCTCTTTGTTGTATTTCTTACTTAGTTTGTAATATTTTGACACTCCTCGTTTTATCTATCTTGCATGTATAAAAGTTTTTAAAATACCGCATTTCCGCTATATATTTCACATGCTTGTTTGTTTTATATTTCCGCATTCGCGAGGGTTGTCACAGTGTTGGTGTGGAATATGGTATTAACTTGACATATGATAGGTAGAGATACAATTACAAGTGGAAGTTGCATCATAATTGGCAGGGAATTCTACTGGGAAACTAACATGTGCAAGACCGAACATCTTGGCAAAAGCTCCCAAAGAATAATTATAATTTTGGTTAAACAGCCGAAACTAAAAATTCAATACATAACCTTTCCTTTTTCACCTATGGACTTAAAAGAGCTCAAGCGTTATAGTGTCAACTGAGGGTAGGTTTTGTAATTCATCGAAAAAGCATAGTTCATATTGAGACCTCTAAATAAAGCTTTACAATGTGTGTAAAGATCTTTTTCGCGTAATGAAATATTCAATAATTTAATAGGCCTCATACCTTTGTGGCGAAGAATTATCCAAGTTTCCCATACCTTTTGCGGCCCAAAATTTACATCGGGAAAAGTTGGATCATGCCTACCATCATTTTGAACCGAGATTTCTGCTTCTTGCATCTCGACAGCCGTGTTTCGAACTCTGCTTCCTTCCCCTTATTCCGCTGTCCTAGCCCTTTTAGAACGAGGCTTGATACCTTTCTTAGGTGCCTAATTATTCTTAAATCATCAATTACTAACTTAGTTTTGCTTTAAAACAAGTATAGTTCACTAGAAATTCATTTAGCACAAGATATATATGCAACATCAAAAACCCCAAAATTGAAGTTAGGGTTTGCAAAAATATGAATTTCTAACTAGACAAGAGCAAATTAAAGCATTGAATCAAAGATAACTTACTTGAAAGTGATTAGATGCAGAAATTGATGAACATTAACAATAAGTGTACTAGATTTAGTGGTTATTTGAAGAAATAGAAGGAAAATAAGGTAGAGAAGAATATAATTGTAATTTTTTGTATTAGTTTTGTAAGACTTTTGTCTTATTTTTGGTCTTAGTTGTGTTTGATGGAGACTTCGTGTTGGCTTCGTTTTGAGTTTGATACTCGATTATGTGGTGAGTTATTAGTAGAGAATGATGTTGCATTTCTGCTATTGGGTTGTGAACTTTGACGACGAAGTTCGTTCTTAAGGAGGGAAGACTGTAATATTCCGTATTTTGATAGCCTTGTACTCGGTCGAGTCGAGGGGACTCAACTGAGTGGTGTATGTACTCGACCGAGTAGATGTCATTTGGCCGAGTAGTCGAGTCTGTCGCTTAGGCAGCTTTCTGTCTGGGTGGCACTCGGCCGAGTATGGTGAGTACTCGACCGAGTAAAGTGTACTCGATCGAGTGTTTTGTGCACTCGACCGAGTTCACCGGCCTAATGGGTTTTATCGAACGATTTTGGGTTAAGATGATTAAGGGTTTATATATATATATATATATATATATATATATATAGAATTAGGATCCTGTACGAACTCAATGTTCCGTGCGAACTGTACGAACTGACTTACTGACCATTACATGAAACAATTAAGGGCTTAGATTAAATCCAAAACAAAATCCAAAGTTACTTCTTCCTCGCATATCCACTATCCTTCTCCCACCCAACACTCACCATAGCCAACAGTACCGACAACATCACCGGCGACAATACCTCCGACGACCAATCCATCGGTCGATGATATTAGTCGTCATCAACTTCTAAACTGAAGATGATTTTTTCTCACCTTGCAGCCATCCATCATGTTAACAAAGCCCACCTCCGTCCCCACCTCCACCAACGCCACCACCAAATAAACCACCGAGTAGTACCACTTATTTCCGGCCTCCGCCGCCGTCAAGTTGGATCTATGTACCTGCTCCACTTGGAGCGTTATATCTTGTTCTTTTAAGCTACTCTTATTTTTCAGGGGCATATATGTTGAAGGTAATTGTTGGGTATGGATTGCTACAACTGTCAGTCTTGGGCATATAAGTAATAAAAGAATTATTTATTTTGAATGGTTTACTTTTGTGTTTATTTTAATCTGACAAATTGATCAGTTTATCACCTGACCCATCATTCCTTTTTCCTTGTTGTATGCGCTAATTTGGGATGTACATGCTGATTTGCATAATTTGTGGTTTTTACCGTGGTTGGGTGGTGGTAATTGTGGGGTTGTAATTGGACAGGGTGCGCGGTCGTTGTAGTTGTGGCACTAATCTGGGGTGCTAGGTGAGTGGTGGTGATTGTGTGGTGTTAGACGGGTGTAAGGCAGTGGATGAAAATATAGTATAAGGTGACTGCGTCGGCGGTGTTCGTGTAAGAGGGCGGTGCTGGTGGTAGTGACTTTTAGTTGGTGTGGTATAGGACGACGGTGGTTCATAGATGTGTATAGATACACAACTAATTTACTGTAAGAATTCCAAATTTTGGATTAAAAACATCACAATTCTAATGGTTTTGCTAGAACTATGAAGAATGTGCAGATTCTAAATTAGCATTATTTCTAATAATCGGGGCCGAAGAATACTAAAAGGGAGCAATAAAATTGGTTTCAAGTGATGCCGTAATCGTAAGCCATTCATCGATAGCTAAACAGTCAGTAACGAAGTAACAAAACCAATGAAATTAAACGATCACCATAGTTACCATCACCAAATTAATAATTAACAAATTTATAAAAAAATCCTTACCATAGTTAATGACAAGAACGCAACAGTAGAGTATGTATTTTAGACCAGTGAACTCAAGTTATGTGTCACAAACTTGATTAACAAATTAACATTTCAAATACATGTCCTACTTTAGGATAGTCGTCCCCATCGTTTGATCCCCTTAAGTTTCTAGATATATTTATTTAAGTGACTAGTTACATACTTGTAACTTGCTAGATACATTTCTGTATGTTAGTAGATACATAACTTTAACTAGCTAGATACACTCATTTCATTTACTAGATACATATATTTAACTAGCTAGTTACACTCCTTATAGTTACTAGATACATATGTTTAGCTTACGTTTAACTAGCTAAACACATTCTTTTTTGTTACTAGATACATACATTTAACTAGCTAGATACATTCCTTTCAGTTCCTAGATACATACATTTAGCTAGCTAGATACACTTCTTACAGTTACTAGATACATACATTTAGCTAGCTATACACTTCTTACAGTTACTAGATACATACATTTAGCTAGCTAGATACACTTCTTACAATTACTAGATTCATATGTTTTACTAGTTAGATACATTCCTTTTAGTTTCTATATACATATCTTTAGCTAGCTAGATACACTCCTTAAATTTACTAGATACGTGCTTTTAGCTAACTAGATACTCCTTTAAGTTACTAGGTACATATCTTTTGTTAGCTAGATACATGTCTTTAAATAAGTAGATACATACATCTAGCGTGCTAGATACACTTCTAGATACATATTTTTAGTTATCTAGATATACTCATTTGAATACGTACATTCTTTTATCGAAGTTTCATGTTCATAATTAAGTCCGTAAACATGCTATGTCTACATGATACAATTGTACTCAACAATCAACTAACTCAAAATATATAATTAAATGACAATTATAATACACATCTAATTATATTGTATCACATGATGATTCTACAAAAGATCAACCTTCTGTATTAGATCGTTTGACATTTACATATATTCTGTCAGCAAGTTTTTTTGCTCTTTCAGTCACTGACACTGATACACACCAGCAATTTTAACACCCTAGCTCGATCGGAGACTCGTCTTACTCTTAGTGATTTACATTGTCACAATCGGATTTTCAAACATTCGGAAATTTTGTTCAGCTGTAATAGCAAGAGTCTAGTAAAAGAGAGGGGTGAACTAGATCGAGACAGAAGAATTGGCTTCAGTATCATTATGATCATAGAATACGTCAACCTCTCCTTTTGATGATCATCTAATACGTCAGACGCCACCAATCCATCCCTTTTTGGTGCGTTGTCGAACTCGAAAGCTGCTGCTGCCCACAATTACCAGTCAACCTCGCATTTGCTCCTACTTCACCATCAAAGGCGGTCGTTTCCGTCTCCGTTGATGACCGACAATAAAGAGTCCCAACTCGTACAACATCATCTGCAAATAAACCCAATTGAAACCTAAAAAAAATGAATTTTGTATTTTCTTGTTTTTATAAACTCCAATTTTCCAATTAATTTGATGTTTCTTCATAAATTAATCTCTTAAAATACTGTAGAATGGCTACATACGTATAGATCTAAATTACAAACCCAATTAAAGTTATATTTTTTATTAAACTAATTTATTAAAAAAATAACAATAGTTGAAACTAACCTTATTTGATGAATTAGTGATGAACTGATGTTTGCAAATGTAAAAAGTTTTTTTAAATTGATAGTGGATAGTGTATAAGAGTGGATTATTTAGGAGCTGGTAGAACCTTATTTAGAAGTTTGACGAAGAGAATAACTAGAGGTTGAAGAAAACAATGATAGAGAGTAAAAGTAATGTGCGTGAAACTTTTAGCTTGGTTCGTACGGTTCGCACCGTACTCTAGTTCGCACGGGATCCCGCCCCTATATATATATATATATATATATATATATATATAGAGTCAAGTTATAATGAGTCCACCTTCAAAATTGAGTCCATGAGTACTCATCTTGCCCTTTGGATGAAAGAGATGGAGGGACAAGATTAGAACAAGATGGAAGGCTAAGATTAAAAGAAAAATGAATGGACAAGATTAGAACAAAATGAAGGGACAAGATTAGAACCAAATGAGTGAGTTTTAATGACTTTCACCTACATTACGAGTACATAATGATGTAACTTTAGTCATTAAAAGTGTAACTTCAACCATTATTTGTGTAACTTTAAGCTAAAATGTGATTTAGAGCATATAAATTTGAATTTATGTACTTTAAAATAAGTTTATGTGATTTTTACCTTTTTACGAGGGTAACTTTAGTCATTAAGAGTGTAACTTCAACCATTATTTGTGTAACTTCAAAATAAAATTTGATTTCGAGTATATAAATTTGAATTTATGTAACTTTAAGATAAATTTATGTGATTTTTACCTTTTTATGAGGGTAACTTTAGTCATTAAAAGTGTAACTTCAACCATTATTTGTGTAACTTCAAAATAAAATGTGATTTCGAGTATATAAATTTGAATTTATGTAACTTTAAGATAAATTATGTGATTTTTGCCTTTTTATGAGACTAACTTTAGTCATTAAGAGTGTAACTTCAACCATTATTTTTGTAACTTTAAACTTTATTAGTGAAACTTCATTTATTAACTGTGTAACTTTAGTAAATTATAGTGTAACTCATGTTTAGGTAACTTTAGTCTTTTCTAGTGTAACTTCAGTCCAATAACTTTAGTCCAGTGCAGCTTTAGTCCATAATTGTAAAACTTTAGTCCATAATTGTGAAACTTTAGTCCATACTAGTGAAACTTTAGTCCATACTAGTGAAACTTTAGTCCATACTAGTGAAACTATAGTCCATACTAGTGAAACTTTAGTACATACTAGTGAAACTTTAGTACATGAAACTTTAGTAAATACTAGTGAAACTTTAGTACATAATAGTGAAACTTTAGTACATAATAGTGAAACTTTAGTAAATACTAGTGAAACTTTAGTAAATACTAGTGAAACTTTAGTCCATACTAGTGAAACTTTAGTCCATACTAGTGAAACTATAGTCCATACTAGTGAAACTTTAGTACATACTAGTGAAACTTTAGTACATGAAACTTTAGTAAATACTAGTGAAACTTTAGTACATAATAGTGAAACTTTAGTACATAATAGTGAAACTTTAGTACATACTAGTAAAACTTTAGTAAATACTAGTGAAACTTTAGTCCATACTAGTGAAACTTTAGTCCATACTAGTGAAACTATAGTCCATACTAGTGAAACTTTAGTACATACTAGTGAAACTTTAGTACATGAAACTTTAGTAAATACTAGTGAAACTTTAGTACATAATAGTGAAACTTTAGTAAATACTAGTGAAACTTTAGTACATAATAGTGAAACTTTAGTAAATACTAGTGAAACTTTAGTAAATACTAGTGAAACTTTAGTAAATACTAGTGAAACTTTAGTAAATACTAGTGAAACTTTAGCCCATACTTAACAACTATAATCAACCAACAACAACAAAAAAACCTAGATCTGGAAAAAAAACAATATATATTAATATTAAAAAAAAACTAGAAACAAAAATATTAAAAAACGAGATAAAAATAAAATAGAAATTCAAAAAAATGAAAAAAAATGAAAAACGAAAAAAAAGAAGAAAGAAGTGAATCTGAAAATAAATAAATTAGAACTAGAAACAAAAAAATACATAATGAGATCTAGAAAAAAAGCAAATAAACTAGATCTAGAAAAAAAAGACATATAAAAAAATGAGATCTAAAATAAAATAGAAAACATAGTAAATCTGAAAAATAAAAAACAAGATTTGAAATGATAGTGGTTGTGTTTTTTACACATTTTACCTTTTTTCAGATCTAAGTGTGATGGTAGAAATCTGAAAATAGTAGATCTAAAAAGTTTGTTTATTGGGTTTTTGAAACTAATAGTCATTTTAGTAGAATTAAAAGACATGGAAAAAGAAAAAAAATCTGAAAAAGAAAAAAACCAATAACCCATCAACCTCAAAAACACAACCCACTAAATCTGAAAAAAAAAAAAAGAGTAGGAGAGGCGGCAGAGCAGCGGTAGAGGAGGCGGCGAGGACGAGGAGGCGGTGAGGAGAGGCGGGTAAAGGGGCTCTGGGGGTTCTCGGTGGTGGTGGGGGTCGCGGTGCAGGGGGTTGGTGGTCGGTGTAGGGTAGCGGTGCAGGGGGTTGGTGGCAGGGCAGAGGGTCGTCGTTGCGGGGGTGGTGGCAGGATTGGGCGGCGTCGGTGCGGGGGTGGTGGTAGGTGCTGATGGTCGGTGAATAGGGCGGGTGGGTGGCGGAAATGGTGGAGGAGTGGGGGTGGTGGCCGGTAATGGTAGGTGAGGGAGTATTTTTTTTTTTTTTTTGAGAGGATTGATGAGAGAGAAGGGAGGTAGAGAGAGAGTGGTATATGTAAAAATGAGAGAAATTGAGTGAGTGAAGTGTATTTATATTAGGGTTTGAATGAATTTGATTGTGTGTGTCTCACAATCCTAGCCTTCCATTTTGTTTTAATCCTAGCCCTTCATCCTTCTAATCCAAGGGCTTGGATTAGGACTCAAGGACTCAAATATACTAAGGGGACTCATTTGAACCCACCTCTCTCTCTCTCTCTCTATATATATATATATATATATATATATATATATATATATATATTTCGTCAGTTAAAATTACATTAAAACCCTAAAACATTCTCATATCCCTCCCTAATCACCTTAATCCATAACTAAGTTGGAGATTTGTTATTGTTGATCGTTAGAGTCATCATTTTCATCAATCGTCGTCGTAAGTGTCTTAATCTCTAGTTTAGTTAATGTTGTGGGGTGAATTTATTGGAATCCTAATTTGAATTAGGGTTGAGAATTAAGTAAGTATAATAGATTGTTGATTTAGATTAATTGTATAATTGTTAGGAGGGAAATTCATAGAAGAAGGATTCTAGTCTTGCTTGCCATGGATACAGAAATTGCTTTGAGGTAGGATTTCCCTACTCAGTACTTTCGTATGTTAATTGATGTTACTAGAGTTTGGAGATGTTACTAGTCACTGATTACTGGCTACTTGGCTACCTTGTGATGATTGTTTTATTATGTTGTGCATTGATTGATATATGATGGTACTGAGCCCTTTTCTATTTTCAAATCTGTGGTGATCCATTTGGGGATGGGGAGCAGGTTGTTTAGTGGTGATGTTCGTGAATAATTGGGATAGCTGGGATGCGACGAGTCAACAGGCACGTTTACTTCCGCTGAGTCTTAGAGTTGTGAGACGAGTTTATTGTATTTTGATGTAATTGGATTATTGTGATAAAGGTTAAATATAATTAATAGTAATTGTTTCTTTATGGTCTATTTGATATTATCTACCTCTGGCAACCGAGATGGTAGCATCTCTATTTACTAAGGTTGGCCTTAATAAGGCTCTTTGGTAGATGGGAGTGTTACAAGAATAGTACGAGTAAGAGGCAGAAGTGTGAGAGCAAAAATCCTATTTTACAACATATAGTTGTGTTCATGGATGATCGCGTCCTCGATCGGGCTTGGTAACCCCGATCGGGTTTAACTGATTATACGTATTTTGACTTCTTTGCAATTGCTAGTGCTTTTCCTTTAAGTTATGTCCCATATGGGTTTACCAAACCCAATGGGGGTCTTAATCTTTGTATAAAATTATCTTCTATTGACCTTCTTTCCTTAACCTGCGATTTTACATTTTATTCGACGACAAACAATAATTTATTCCTCACAAGAAAGCGATAAAACGTGAAAATTTCTACTTTTACATCCAGACACTTTATTCAAAAACAAATATAACTAGTCTCTAATAAAGAGAAACAAAAATATCGTCTTATAAAGCATAAATAAAAGCACGGATTGCCTCCCGAGAAGCGCATTTTATAGTCGTGCTAGACTATGATCACCCTCTTTAGCTTTTTTGAAGGAGGAGCTCCTTTGCATCCGTGTTCGTGCCTTTCGTGCTTGAAGCTAGTCCCATTGAGTTCGAGTTTTCCATTGCATTGCCTCCCTTAGTGTAGATACCTCATTTCTATACCTTCCGCCAACCACCCAGTGATTATTGGGCCGCATGTTTGATACGCAGAACGATTTATGACAATTCGTAAGTTTATCGTCAAGTGATAGCTCAAACACTTGTGTCTACCCCTTGGTCGTTATCTACGCACCGCTACGATCGTTTTGACAGTCATTACAGTTCATTTGGAGTCCGGGTCGAAAATCACTTCATTTTCTAAAAACCGTTTTAAAACTCCGAGCCGGAACGCTCGGGAATATTCTGAATATTTTATTAAATCTTCAATTTCTATCTTTTTTTATAAAATATATCTCGTATCTTTCAAAAGGGAAGTGTAGATCAACCACACTTCCGTAATAGGAACGTGGGAATCTTCTTTCTTTAGCAGGAAACCTCTGGGGAAATGACACAGCAGGTGCTGCACCCCTTCGAAGGATCGCAGTCCTTCTACGCCTCTTCCCCAGCCTCTTCCTTTCAAAAGTTTGTGTTGTTCTACGACTCTTTCACATTTTCTACTATAAAAGGAGAGCTCTGTTCTCACTTTTAAGGCACGCGAGGGTTCCAGCCCTTCTCTTCTATCTTTGCATTATAGACCTTGCTCTAAGCCATCGACATCTATGTGCTTGATCAAACAACCACGTAAGCTCAGATCCTTCTGGGTACCAATCACGTTATTGCATTGACCGACCAATTTGACCAACTACACCTTAATTAACTTTATTCCTCTTACGAGGGTACTTTCTGCATACATTCGAGTCGAGCTGTCGCTAAAACGTAACTTTAGTCTATCTCATTTCGTCAACATATAAGTCTGAGGGTGTTTAATCCCGTCTTTTATTTGTTTATATTTTTATTATTCGTTTAATGTAAGGTCGATGTCAGAAATAAAACCAAAATCGATTTAAAGTCAAAAGCGTTTCATAAAACCTTTTTAGTAGTCATCAGGCGCCGAGAAGAAACACAGAAGCATCTGCGCCTTCTGGAAGGAACGCAACACTTGCTGCGCCTCTTCCAGAGGCTGCTTGCTCCAGCTCTTCTTCTTCTTCCTCTGGTTTCTGCGTCTTTTGTTTTTGTTTTTATTTTAATCTTTTAAATAATCTTGTTCTTGACTTAGATCCCTAATAATCAATACTAGTGGGTTTTAGTTTTTTAATCAAGTTCGGGTTTTAGAGATTCGATTTGTTCATAGCCAGAACCTAAGTCAAGAACAGACGCATGGGTTGCTGCACCTCTTTCAGAGGGCGCAAATGCTGCTACGCCTGTTCTGTGTTGGTTTCTATCTCTGAAATTTCTTTCTCGCTTTGACGTAGTTTAATTATGTAATTAATTAACTATTAACTCTAATATCACTGTTAATCTGTCTTTTAGATTTTCCAATATTTTCTTTTCGTGAAACATCCGTTTTGGGTATATTCTCGACATAGATCCTGTATTCATTTTAATCAATTGTAATATTTATTTTATAGTTTATTTATTCATTATAATTGTATGATTCATTGTATGATTTTCTCTACCTTTCATTCCATGCAATCAATCTTAAATCCTAATTTCGACCTAAATTGAATGTCAAGTTACATGTTCATCGACATAGTCTAATTAACATGCTAGGATTAAATTGTGGATGTTGCATTGCATGCATATAACCAATATCATATCAAATACGAACGATTTCCCTAATCATTAGTGAGGCCGCTATTGAGGCGGGCGGGATTAGGTGTTCGATTAAAGAGCTTCCTAATACGTACCCTCACCCCTTACTCCAGATCTCTGTGAACATCCGTGTTCATTGGCATCCACGAGAGTCATTCTAGACATAGAATGTTAAGGGTAAGGAGTTCTTAGTGTTCATGTCATCACTTTGTGTCTTGACATTGTTGAAGTGAATGTCCTCAACAATAGTGCGATCACTTAATTAAATCTCATTATCAAGAATAAAAAGGGATGATTAATATTATAGTCAACTGGTCCACATTAATCGGTAATGATTGGCTTACTAGAGTTTGACATTACTGTCGTATGACGATGGTGATCAGTTGATCCCTTGAGGTCACTCCGAAAGGATGATTCCCTAATCAAGAAGTTAATTAATTGTATATTGATACATAATAATTAATCCCTTAAACAGAACAAGTTTACAAGTGAGAAATATATCTTATTGTAATATGATTAAAAAAGATTCAATAAATATAATTGTTATATTAGAATGCTTAATGTTTATGAAACATTTGAGATAAGCATGATTGGTTGATCATAATTATAATTGGTTGTAGATCATATCAACCAAATATGAGATAACCCATTATATATATATGTGATCATAAATTATTACTTAAAATGTTAAGTTTAATTTATTTGACATGAAATTGTATTTAAATTAGTTAAATACATAATTATATTATAAGATAACATGTCACATGTCACATGTGTGGCAATTGACAAAATCACAAATATAATACAGAGTCCATTTTAAGTATCAAAATCGGCTATTTGGGGTTGGGTGAGGATTAGGCTTTAAATGTTGTGCTAATGATGATTAGACAAAATGATTACCTAGCCTTCCTACCTATAGCCACTGTAACACCCGGAAATGTACCCTATTTTTCTAGTAGAAATATTTTACGAAACTTTTTCAGTAATTTTAAGTTTTAAATTATAATTTTACGTTCCGAGTCGAATTTAGAATTTCCGAGTTCGTATTTGGAATTTCTGCAAGATTTCATGAAAAAGTCGTCTTAAGTCTAGTTTGACTTTTCTGGACTTTGGAAATCGTCTTTGACTTTTTCTTCATAACTCACACAACTCATACTCCTTAACCTAATTCTTCATTAAACACAAAATCAAACACACTTCCTTCCTCTCTAAGAAATCTCATTTCCCCTCTTTGATTTCAAGCTTAGAATTGACGTAACTTCTTCGTTACTCAATAGAATTTACGTAAGTTTATCTTAATCTTCATCCGTACATTCCTCTTCCGTATTGATATAACAATTATCGTCTTCCGCTTTTTAAGCATTCCGTCTTTCTCAAGATGAACTTTATTCATCTTTTTACGATCTAATTGTAGGTGGCGACCTCCAAGATCCCGACAAAGACTATTTCCTTATAGAAGAGGAGCTTGACGATCATTAGAGACGCTCAAAGGTAACGGTGAAGGGTTACTCGGTATTACTTATGTGTTTTACATGTTATATGCTAGAAAATCGTATTAGATTACGATTAGGAAGGTTAGAATCCATGCTATGATTAGTAAATGATGTTATATGATGAATATGGATGATATATATTGATTGTTGTTGATTATTAGAAGTATAATTGAGTTTTGACATGAATTGGTTGAGCTTTGGAAGCTCTCGGGTGAAGAAGTGCTCCCAGCCGGTCGACCGGCCGCCGGTCTGACCACCGGCTGGGAACACATCAGAAACTTCTTTGGAAATTTGGGTTTTGCATGATATGGTGCTCCAGGCCGGCCAACCGGCCGCCGGTCCATCCACCGGCCTGGAACACATCAGGGTTGAAGTTTTGAGTTTGGTATGATTGTCTGAGCCGGTCGACCGGCCGCCGGTCGACTGACCGGCCCAGACCCCTTTCCTCTGTTTTTGAGTTTTTGCCTGTGTTCTGAGCCGGCCCACCGGCCGCCGGTCTCCAGCCCGGCCTGGAACACGGCTGTACATTTTTCCTTCAACTTCTAAAACTCGTAATTTATAATAGTTCGCATGATCGGTTTGTCGTATAATTTTACGTAATGTCTTATAATATTCATGTTTTGGTTATACGATATCTCTTTCGCATGTATCACATGTTTTGTGACGGTTTTCGATATGTTCCCACTTTGAGTCGGTTTTTACAAATGTTACGGTTTGAGCACTATTTTGTCTTGTGCTTTGTATTCTCATTCCCTTGGCTACCTTCCCGTTCGTAAGGCTGGAATGTCGGAACGGAGAGGTATCCTACTGCTTAAATGCATGTGTTAGTGGGCATACGACGACGTTGTTGGGAGTTGAACGCTATGCGTTGATCGACCCGGCCGTCAAATGTTGTGTACTTGCGAGGTGGTGTTATTTGCATGTAGCGTACCGCTTGTTATGAGGCTTGAGCTCTTTTCCGCCTCTTTCGTGAATTGATCTACCGAATTTGGGGTACTCGGCATATATATTGTAAGCCCGAGTCTTGGATGCGAAACGTTATCGCATGTCGAATCGGAACACGTTTATTCCGAGATCCTGGCCAGGTTTAGACTAGGACCGGATATTTATTATCGTCGTGCTACCAGGAGGAAAATAGTCTACATAGGCGAAATGTAAGCATCGCGTATGAGTTCAGGGAAATGTTATCCCGTGGATGCCTTTAATCATTCTTGCTGGGACACGATGCTAGTGCGTTTCATTTACCGTGAGAATTGTCGTCTTGTGTCGTTCTTGAATGCGTGATTTCATGATATTGTTCATGGTCATTGCCTGATTGGACACCGTCATTGTCTTGGTTCGTGTTTGGATGATAATATGTTGGATTCTTTGTGATCATCATATGACTTGACTGGGTTGTCTGTCGAGTCTCAATCTTATCAATCTTATACCGCTAACGGTGAGATGTAAGCCCTAGTGAGCGTATTCGATTGCCTAAGAGTGTCTTTCCCGAGTCTTTGAATAACATGATGGTTACGGATTTGATTTCTATATGATCTTATCATTATTTATCGTATTGCCTATTTATTCTTATCGCAACTCACATGGATATGTATATATATGCATGCTTTACTTTTGTATTACCTTATGTGTACGTTTGATGTAATATGGCTGGGAGAACCCGGAGTTACTCCCCACTGACTGTGGCATTCATGTTTTTCATGGATGAACAGGTTGCATGCTATGGATGACTTTTTGGATCTGATATTTTGGGGTTCGGGTGTGAGCTAGCGGGCGTTGTCCCTGGAAGTTCACCTCTAGACGATAGTAGCTAGTTTTGGTTAAACACTTGTTCTTTGCTAACATTTGAAGAGACCCCGTCTCTTTATTGTATATTCCGTATTTAGTTTGTAACATTTTGACACACCTCGTGTTATATATATCTTGCATGTTTAAAGGTTTTTAAAATACCGTATTTCCGCATATCATTTCACATGCTTGTATGTTTTATCTTTCCGCATTCGCGAGGGTTGTCACATGTTCCACCAGGAGACGTTAAAGATGGACAATACAGCTCAGGCTTTGTATCTGTTGAAAATGGAGATGGCGTAACTCGTAATCAAATAAAAGTCGGATGGGTGGTAAGCAATATAATCTGAAAGAAAATAATTTTTCTGCGCAAGACCAAACCGAAATATCATAGTCAACTCCTTCCTCTTCCAAGACCCTAATTAAAACTTATAAATACTATTCTTTTCAATCTCCATTGTTGTTTTTCTTCATTTTCTTTGCTACCCACCTTTGCCTTCTTAGATTCACAACTAATCATTTTCTTTATATTGTTTATCTTTATCTTACATCCTTCATTTCAAAACTTCATTTCAACACAAATCTTCATTAATTCTCTCTCCTAAAACCCTAGATATTATGGGTATTGTACTTGTTTAATTGTTTTTTATCTTGATGAATTACTTTATGGTGGCTTTTTTTAGCATGTTAAGGACGTGAAGGAGATGGAAAATAGGAAAATTATAGTATATGGAGTTGGAATATAAGATGTTTCTGTTTGAGAAGGAGATGATATATGGTCAAAGTGGGGTACCTTTGGGCATTTAGTATTTAGCATTTAGTATTTATTGAGAAGTCCACATAAAATTTACGGAAAATTCACATGGTACCCTCGAGGTTTGCCATTTTGCACGAAATACCCAAAATTTTGATTTAGAAAACTTTAAGAGGTCATAACTCGTGTTTACGAGATCATAAAGTGACGATTTTTTTTCCAAATCGATCATCTTTCCGAGAACTATGATTTGAAAAAAAAATTATTGTATTTGGATCCCGTAGCTAGAAGTTATTGTATGTCAAAGTTTTTTTGACCGAACAAACTTTGAGCGAGCATATCTCTTGGTTACGAATTCCGAACTCGACAATTTTTTTTTTCAAATCGTAGTACTTGGAAAGACGATCGATTTGAAAAAAAAATCGTCACTTTCTGATCTTGTAAACACGAGTTATGACCTCTTAAAGTTTTCTAGATCAAAATTTTGGGTATTTCGTGCAAAATGACAAACCTCGAGAGTGCCATGTGAATTTTCCGTAAAATTTAAGGCACCTTTAAGCAAAAAAATATTAGGTACCTTCTTGCCAACGAGCCTAAATGTTAGGTAGTCTCTGATAAAAAAAAATCCTTGAATACATAATCCA
This sequence comes from Heliosperma pusillum, assembly GCA_022085475.1. Classification (NCBI taxonomy): domain Eukaryota; kingdom Viridiplantae; phylum Streptophyta; class Magnoliopsida; order Caryophyllales; family Caryophyllaceae; genus Heliosperma; species Heliosperma pusillum. The sequence goes on along the minus strand of JAIUZE010066534.1, from coordinate 16,366 downwards.
TAAGTAGTAAACATTATTTTATATTTAGTATGTGTTTGACCTAACTTTGTAAAGTGTTTATAGACTTAAAAGCACGTTTTGGCCAAACACGTTATTGTTAAAAGATTAAAAGAAAACATAAAAAAGCTCACAAACCATCTTTTTGCAATAAAAATAGAAGCACCAATTTGGTGTTTATAGTTTTTGAAAACTACTTTTAAAAAATAAGCTTAAAAAATAGAAATTCATATTTAACAATTTAGGCCAAACATGAATATGACATGAGAAATAGCCGTCATCTCAAGGGATTGATCACATCTCGATTTTCAATCCAAACATGGATAAGAAATCAACTAGTTCAAACAATATTAAACATCATATTCATTCGATATAGTCTATTCTTTTAATACGATTATATATCTGAAAAGGAAAAACTATTAGGGAGTCCTGATTGGCGATTGGGACTAAGCAAAAGGACGTCCATGATATCGTAGGTATTCCACCCTTTGAAGTGTATATTGGATTAATTTTCGAGGATGTGGGTGAAGGTCTGCATATGTGAATAAGGAGCATGAAGTTAGTGTTTTGTTTCACAGGCGTAAAAATAAGATCGTGCAAATCATTGATGAAGAGCAAAATGAATTGCTTTTACTCACTGATGAGGATGGCCAAGGGGAGTTGATATATTGGCATCAAGTAGGGTATAGCTTCATTGTTAAAGTAAATGTCTTAGGGAATGTGTTGGAGGATTTCCTGAGAATAATCTGGAGCAAGTACATAGTGGACAAAATCTCTTTTATGCCAAATGGGGTGTTTCTTGCTAGATTCAATACTGATGAGATAAAACAGGCTGTTATGGCTCGTGGTCATATCCCTATCTTTACTTATAATAAACCTCTAACCCTCAAGGCATGACAACCTGAGATTGAATTAACTAAAGAAGAAGATAAAAATGCGCCAACCTGGATAAGACTTCATCAATTGCCTCTAAACTTTTTGGGTTATAGTCCCCAAACGATTGCAGGGTTGGGTGGTACATACATTAAGAGTGATATTCCCACATAAGAAAAAACTAGATTAGGTTTTGCTAGGGTGATGGTGGAGTTGAAAGTATGTCAACGTTTCCCATTTAAAGTTAAATTTATTGGTGAGAAATATAAAATGGTGGAGATTGATGTGGAATATGAATGGAAGCCGTTTGTGTTCAAAGTGCAAGCAACTCGCGCATGAAGAAGACCGTACCATTGCAGTAGGAATAAGAGCAAACTTGTTCAAATAATGGGCTAAAAATGTGTGGATGCCTGTCCAGAGGAAGCACAACCAACAGACCACTCTGGAGCTTCATTTAATATTCTCTCCCCAGCAGCCTAACAAAGAGGACACACAAATAGCAGAAAAAAAGATAGGGAAGCTGATGTTTTGAATGACTCAGAAAAGACATTAGTTAATAAACTTGTTTTAACTATTTCAAAGACATTATCTTCTGTTAGGCATCTTAAAGCCACTAAACAAGGATTTGATAATGTTAGCAAGACAACTCAAGCCTCTCCAACTTATATGGAGGCCGTTGGTGAGTCCAGCTCCCTCAAGAATGGCATTGGCGTGAATGGTGTTGACCCACTTAACCTTATTAACTTAAAATGAACTTTGATTTTTGGAATGTTAGGGAGGTGAACAAAGTAAAGAAGCAACAAGGTGTAAATAAGTTTTAGCATTTTAATAACGGGGGGCTTTTTGGCCTCCTTAAACCAAAGTCAAGTATGTTAATTTGAATAAAGCTTTCAATAATAATTTCAGATATTGGAGCATCACTACTAATAATGTTCATCATCATGTACGGAGAATATGGGTTCTTTGGAATCCCATGCTAGTTGATATTATGTTATTGGAATATGATTCACAGTAAATTCATATGTTAGTTAAAGACAAGGGAAATCTTGATCAATTTCATCACACTAAAGTTATGCATTTTTTAATGGGGTTATTGATAGGGTTAGCTTATAGGCTAATCTCAAAAGAATCTCTAATAATATCCAGTGCCCCTGGTCTGTGGGAGGAGATTTTAATTGTGTTTTGCTGGATAATTAGAGATTACGGGGCAAGGTTACTACAGAAGAGTCGGAGCTATTCTAAGATTGCGTGGATATGTGTATTTTGATGGATATCCCGTCTATAGGGGCCTTTTTCAGTTGGAATAATAAGCAACCTCCTAAGACTAGTGTATATTGTAGATTTGATTGATTCCTCGTTAGTCCTGAGTGGATGGCCTTTCACCCTACCATTTATGCTAATTTATTGCCTGAGGGTAATCATGATCATAAACCTTATTTGGTGAGTACGGATCACAAAGTCTATAAAAGGAACAAACCCTTAAAGTACTTAAACATGCAAAGCTTTGCTCCTCGGTTTCATGATAGTGTTAAGGCAATCTGGGACCAAAGAATGCAAGGGACAAAGATGTATAAGGTGTGACTAAACCAAAAGCACTATTGTTTAAGAAAATTACTAGAGAGCACTTTTTGATGTTGAGAAAAAAGCAAGTATATATTCCTTAGACAAATATATATTATTTACAACATCAATTAATTGAACAACCTGACAAGAAATAGATATTGAAGCAAGAATCTGAGGCAAATAAGGATGGTGATTGTAACTCTACTTATTTTCATTAAAACATAAAGCCAAGAAGTTATATCCTTCTTACATTCACAAGATAAATGATCCTATAAAATGTTTCTAGCGTTAAAGAGTCAGACATTTAGGGTTAATCTCCACATTGTTCATTCAACAAGGGAGCACTTGTACAAAACCACATAGGACTCATCTTATGGAGCATGTCACCAGGGTTGAAATCAGGGAAATATTCTTTCAAATCCCTAATGATAAATTTCCTGATCCTGATGGTTTTCCTATCAAATTGTTTTAAGATAGTTGGTATACAGTGGAGAGAGGAAATTATTGAGGCTGTTATTGACTTCGTCAGGTCATGCTCTCTCTTAAAACAATTAAATGCCACATTTATTACTCTAATCCCAAAAGTGGATAGGCCTACTACGGTGTTAGCACTACTACAAATACAGACAATAACAACGCCCCATCAACAACGCATACTCACGAAAATAAAGAAAAACCGTTGTGGAATGGAGAATTATTTTTCCGCGGAATTATATTAAACCTAATAACAACGGGGTTTTCAAACGTTGTTATTAGTTTTAACAACGGCGTGAACTAAAATAACCGTTGTAAATAAATCTACTAATAACAACAGTTTATTTTATATCCGTTGTTATTAATTTAGCGCGAAATAAGGAAAAGTAATAACAACGGGTATGAAAAGCCCGTTGTTATAATGTGTTATTAATTTGGCGCAATATTTGGCTTAAATTAATAACAACGGATATTATTTTGTTGTACGTTGTTGTTAGTTGTAACAACGGATATAACTTTTTTAACCGTTGTAAATAAGGAACCTAATAACAACGGTGACTATGAATAATAACCGTTGTCAATACGTTTAATAGAGATGAAAAAAACACACAACACTAATAATACTGTACTGCAACACAAAAACACAAACACAAAGCGATTATACTGCATCACAAAACCACAAACACTAATAATTTATTGATTTCCTGATCGTCTCTTTGTCATCATCTCCGTCTGCTATTTCTTATTAATCAGGTATTCTAATAATTTTTCTTTATTGATTTCCTGAATTTCGTTTATTTGTGAATTAGTTGCCTTATACATTGCATTTTCTGAATTAGTTGGCTTATTATTGAATTAGTTTTAATTAGTTGGATTTTCTGAATTACTTGGCTTACTATATATACTACGAATGTAGATAAATGACTCGAACTTGGATGAATGCTGCGAATATGAGTGACCCAAACTATAAGGATGGTTTAGCTGAATTTTATGAAGTCGTTGCGAACAATTTGAATAGTTCTTCTAGTATTCCATGCCCTTGTGAAAGATGTGGTAATATTAGGTATATGGCTATTCCGGACGTTAAAATTCACCTAGAAAAGTATAGTTTTAGTCGATCCTATACCCGTTGGATTTTTCATGGGGAATCATTAGAGGAAGATAATAATTTTGAAGAAGATGATCTTGAGGTATACGAAAGGATAACTGATGATCCCGAGTTTGCCGAATATGTTGAGTTGGAAGCAGACGAGTTGAATGTTGGGTCTACAGATAATGAAGAAAAAGATGATGAATCAAATGCTTTTGAAGATGAAAACATTAATTTGGATGACCTTGACAACATGTATGAGAAGTTGTGTGAGTCTGAAGCGCCTCTATACCCTGGTTGTAAGTACACAAAGATGTCGGCTGTGGTGAAGTTGTATAATATCAAGGGGGCAAATGGGGTTAGTGACACGTGTTTCACTAGTTTATTAGCCTTGATAAACGACATGCTTCCAGATGGTAATGTTCTTCCCGTTAAGACATATGAGGCTAAAAAATTAATTAGAGGGGTGGGTATGAAATATGAGAAAATACATGCATGTCCAAATGATTGCGTATTGTATCGAAAATTATATAAAAGCCTTACCAATTGTCCGGTTTGTTTTGAGTGGCGTTATAAGGATAAGGAAGGGATCCCGGCTAAGGTGTTATGGTATTTTCCAGTGATACCAAGATTCATAAGGATGTTTCACGAATAGCAATGATTCAAAAATGTTAACTTGGCATGAAACTGGAAGAATAAATGATGGGAAGCTAAGACACCCGGCAGATGGTATGCAATGGAAATCGTTCGACGCTAAGTATCCCGAGTTCGGCATTGAACCTAGAAACTTATGTCTAGCGCTGTCCACTGATGGAATGAACCCACATGGAAACATGAGTACCCAACATAATACTTGGCCAGTAGTGTTGGCAATATACAACTTACCTCCATATGTGTGCATGAAAAGAAAGTACTTGATGTTGTCGTTGTTAATTTCCGGCCCTAAACAACCTGAAAATAATATAGATGTCTATTTGGAACCTCTTTTAGATGATTTGCGAATTTTGTGGGATAGTGGGATAGAAGTATTTGATGCATATAGGAATGAAACTTTCAATTTGAGAGCGATGTTATTGTGTACAATAACCGACTATCCGGCTTATGGCGACCTTTCTGGGCATACGGTGCATGGGAAAGAGGCATGTCCATTGTGTGGGGAGGATATCGAGTCTGAATACTTGAAGTGTTCTCATAAGTATGTGTATTTGGGAAATAGGAGGGGCTTGGATCCTGACCATTGTTATCGCAAGCAGCAGAAAGCATTTAATGGACGTCAAGAACATCGTCAACCTCCTAGAATTTTGAGTGGGCATGAAGTTTATCAGAAAGTAAAGCATATTGAGATAAAATATGGGAAGAAGAACGGCTCTAAATTGTCTACTCGTAGGTATAAGAAAAGATCCATATTTTTTGATAAACTTCCATATTGGCCTGACCTGGAGGTCAGGCATTGCCTCGATTTCATGCACATTGAGAAAAATGTATGTGATAATATTATCAATACCCTCCTGAATGTTCCCGGTAAAACAAAGGATAACGTCGCAGCTAGGGAAGATATGCAAATGATGGGTATTAGGCTAGAGTTGGCACCACAGAAGAGAGGTAATGGTACATTTTTACCGCCAACAGCTTATACCCTTTCACGGAATGAGAAAAAAGAATTTTGTGCATGCTTGAATGGAATTAAAGTGCCACATGGTTATTCGTCCAACATCAAAAGCCTTGTGTCGATGCAAGATCTAAAACTCACCGGGTTAAAGTCACATGATTGCCACACTTTGATGCAACAATTACTATCCGTGGCTATTCGCTCCATTTTACCTGAAAAGGTACGATATGCTATTACCAGATTCTGTCTCTTCTTCCAGTCCATATGCGATAAAGTCATCGATCCCGATGATGCGGATTCATTGCAGGACCTCGTTGTCACCTCTCTTTGTCATTTTGAAATGTATTTTCCACCCTCTTTCTTCACTATCATGATTCACCTGACCACTCACTTGGTTAGGGAGATTTTGTACCTTGGGCCCGTGTACTTGAGATACCAGTATCCTTTCGAAAGATTGATGAAAGTCTACAAGGACTATACATCTAATCGGTATCGTCCAGAAGGTTGTATTGCTGAACGTGCTATATTAGACGAAGCTCTTGCATATTGTTACGCTCATCTCTCCCCTGAGGAGTTAATTGGCGTTCCAAAGAATCGTCATAGTGACTGGATGACCGGAAAAGGTATTAGGGGCCGGGTTGAAAAAATTGTGTCACGTGACATGTTACATTTAGCACATACGTATGTGCTAAACAACGAAGATGAGGTGCAACCTTATATTCAACAACACAAAGATGAGCTCAAATACGATCACCCAAACAAGAGCGAGATGTGGATTGCAAACGAGCATAAGAAGACATTTGGAGAGTGGTTTAGGAATGTTGTCTTGGAGTATAAGAATTTGTATGGTGATGACATCTCTCCTAGGTTACTACGTCTTGGGTTAGGTCCAAATGCCAGGGCCACTTTTTTCAGCGGTTTTGCTATTAATGGTTATACTTTTTACACCCGCGAGCAAGATGAGTTGAGCACAATGCAAAATAGTGGTGTGAGTTCTGAATTTGAGGCAATGCACTTTGCTACTTCAAAAGATAAAAACCCTATTTGGGGAAAATGCCTTTATTATGGTGTTATTCAAGAAATATTGGTATTAGATTACATTGATTTCACAATACCTCTGTTTCGATGTAACTGGGTTGATAACAACAACAATTGTGTTCGAAAGGATAAAATGGGATTTACGTTGGTCAATTTGGATAAGGTTGGCAATAATAAGGATGATCCTTTCATAATGGCATCCCAAGCTAAACAAGTGTTCTATGTCACCGATCCTATGGATAAGAAGTGGTCTGTTGTACTATCTATAAGGAGTAGACGGGGTGCACCCGATAATGGTGGGGATAATGATCAGGATGTCGTGTTTGAGGGAATGGATCACTCTTCCACTGTATCTTATTTCGACAATGTTGACACTGATCATGATAACATTGAAAGCATCTATATGCGTGATGATCATGGTGAAGGTATTTGGGTTAACGAAGAAACTATGTCGGGCAAGAAACGTCCCCGATCCTGAGGTGGTTAATAATGTGAGGTATTAGCTTATATATTTGTTTTTTTTTTTTAGTTTCTGTTATTTTTTTAAATAACTATCTTTCTGATTTTTTTTAAATAACTTAGGAACGGCATAGTAATAACAAACGTAAAGCACTGATACTTTATTAGCTCGAACAGATTTGCATTTAGGAACCATAGCGGAAATCTTACAACCATAGCGGATAAAGACACACATACTTGACACTCGATCAACATCTATTATGATAGGCTGATACAAGACCACAGGCCCTAAAACCCCATTACACTGCTATTATGATAGGCTGATACATACACACAGGCCCTCCCGGCCATCATACATGATCAGACGCCCTCCCATCCCATTACACTGCTATTATAATAGGCTGATACAGACACACACACACTTGACACTCAACATCTAACACAGAACGTTGCTTGGAATTTTTAGGTGTACATTGCTTGGAAAACAGCCACAACCTGATTGTAGGCATCGACGATTTCTGAATTGGCCGACTGCTGACCATTCAAGATGGTCGGATACGGCACGTGGAAATAGTCGACGGTATTCTTCAGAAGCTCGGGGTCCTCGTCTGTGGCTACCCAGAGGTATGGTTCGACTGTTGATCTATTCGGAGCAACCCAGTCGCTCTTACCATGGCCTCTGAGTTGAAACATATTGTCAAGCTTAAATGCTGATTCTGCATCTGCAAGTGATGTTCCAAACTGAATGAGTAGTATCCCTTTGAATCCTCAAGGCGCCCATTGTGCCTTAATTCTGCTGACCGAGTATCCCAGCTCAATAAGCTTATTCCTCAAAGGAGTAAAGCTTTTGGCAACAAATTTTCCATCGTCCAAATGGCCTGGGGCATTCATTAGGACACAGTGATATGGACGAGCAACATTTTGCGACATTTCAAAAATAGACAAGTGATTTAATAGTTTTGGTTTGGTTTATTTGCAGTGAGTATTCTTTTCTGAATTTATAGCATTCAGTGTATTGTCTTTAATTTTTGTTAGCTTTGGTCATTGTTGAAGATTCCCAAATTATTTAGCTTTTGGTCATTCATTATACAGTCTCCATGTTTTGGTTTCTGCTGATATTGCTGTGTATAGTGCTTATGATATTGCTGTCTTTGTTGGTTTCTGGTGATTATTATTGCAGTGTATAGTGCTTATGATATTGTTGTATCTAATTATAATTAAAAAAAAAAATAAAGGTAAGCAACAACAACGGTTGTTGTAAATATACTCGTTGTGATTGATTATAACAACGGTTAATAACCATAAACCGTTGTCATAGTGTTTACTAATTACAACGGGTAGACTACTATAACCGTAGTCATTACTCTATCACAACGGTTTGTTTATGATAACCGTTGTCAATATTTGTAGTAAGGAAACACACAACACTAATAATACGACTGTACTGCAGCACAAAAACTCTATCACAAAGCGATCATTTTTCTGTCATCATCTCCCTTATTATTTTTGAATTTGTGAATTTGTGAACTATTTCTTAAAATTTGTGAATGTCATTTCCTGAATGTCGTTTATTATTTTCACCAATTCAATGTCGTTTATTAGCAAATTTGTTAATGTCATTTCCTGAATGTCATTCAATTCTAATATTGCTTTATCGATTGAATAGCTTTGAATTGAATTAGTTTAATTACTTCTAAACTTAAGTCAAAAAACAAATTAACGTATCAACATTAATATTATTAAATAATAAGTTCAAACGGCGCCACACACAAATGGCGCCAAAACAACAACAAACAACTACAACCAAACAACAACAACCAAACAACCAAACAACTACAACCAAACAACAACAACAAACTAAATTGAGTCCGGGTAAATCTCCCGGATAGCTGCCACCGCTAGAGCATATGCATCAATCGGGTCAGCCTCGGCCAGAGCCAACCCTTCCCACTGCTCTACCTGGGTCACTTCAACGAGGTCGACCCCATTTGGCCAACGGTAACGGTCATGTTCGGAAGCCACCCATAGATATGGCCCAGGCTGGTGGTCCGTGCTCTCAATAAAATCTTTTCGCCCATGCCCGGCCTTGTCAAACATTCTTGCCAGTTTGAATGCGGACGCACGATGAGCATCCGACATCCCAAACTCGAAAACGAGTTCCCCTGTAAAGCACCTGCGATGATAATTTGGCCACATCTTCCTGATTAAGTAGCCATTTCGAATAAGCGTATCACGGAGTTTTTTGTAACTTTTACACACAACGTAGTCACCCTCAATATGAGAAGGCATTTCTTTCATGATGCAAGCATATGGTTTAGTAAAAGTTCCAGACATTTTGTATGGTTGATGTTAGTATTGAGGCTGGGAAATTTTGTATGGTTTAGCAAATATGTTATTGATTAGAGTTGGGAATTTTGTATGTGGTTGATAACCTGCTTGTATTGAGGCTGTATTTATAGAGAGTTATTTATTGGAGTTATTTATTCACATGCATGCATTGGTTCACATGAAGGCATTGATTCACATGCATGCATTGGTTCCCAAAACGACTATACATTCACATGCATGCAGTACGTTATTGATTGAGTAAATGTGTGAATATGCAGTACGTTACATTTCCTATGTAGTCAATGCATTTACTGCAATGTGCAGTAACCCTATCACAACGGTTGTGGTAACGAAAACCGTTGTGGTTAGTAATAACAACGGGTTTTTGTACCAATACCCGTTGTTATTGCTCAATATTATTATTTTTAATTAAAAGATATTGCAGTCCAAACCCGTGAATAAACAACAGCAGAACCAGCATTGATTAAAGCATCCATTGAACATCATCAATGGCAGCATAACCCCTCTATAAATACAGCCTCAAAACCCCTCCTTTAAATATTACATAACTACCCTAAAATTAATATCATCAATGGCAGCAGTTAACCTTCCCAACGATGAGACGACCCTTACAAAATTGATTGCAGATGAGGAGGAGGCTCTTGCCGTAGTTCCCGCTGATCATCACCCATTGATTAAAGGATCCATTGAACATCGAAGGGATTATTGGATTGAGAGGCGTGAAGCAGTCCGACTTGTCAACCAAGCGTCGTCATCATCATCGTCCTCTGGCTACCCACGTCGGCCTTATACTCGGAGGTTGGATGCCGCAAGAGATATGTTGAGCTTTACCCGTCCTACCTTATCTCCACATGCAAGACGTGTACTTGCAGGCATTGAATCTGTTATTGCAAAATACGAGGTTAATGATCCGGAAGTCATCAGTATCATCAATATTGTTCCGGATTGTTGGTGGCAGTGTGAGAAAAGGTTTTTACACTTAACCGGAATTGTTCAGGATTATTTAACATCTTTATTTATTTGATGTCGGATGAATGTAATGTACTTTATTATAAAATCTAGGTTATTCCTAATGAAATCAATGAGAAAGAATGTTGTTTAAAGTGTTTGAATTGATGATGTTCAATATTTTGATGTTTGATCAATATATAGCGATCATCTACTATATATATATATATATATATATATATAAGTATATAAAAAAGGGTTTAGGGTTTAGGGTTTAGGGTTTAGGTTTTAGGTTTTAGGGTTTAGGGTTTAGGGTTATTTTGAAGTAACACACGTATACTAATAATGATACTTAATAATTAAAAGTGATCCGACCCAAAAATGATACTTAATAATCATCACGCGGATAATAAATGATGATTTCTATCGAATTAAATTAAATAACCCGATACTAGCTAATTAATTTTGGGTCGGACAGTTTCAGGTTTGTGATGCAAAAACGGCCTGACGAATCTAATTACCTGATCGGAATATGCATGGCCTATTATTATTAACCATTTATTTGTTGATAAAACGTATGTACATACATACATACCCAATAATATAATATATATTATATATAATAGGTGGTAAAAAAGCAATAAACCGTCCTTTTTAATTAATTTGAGCATATATATATATATATATATATATATATATATATATATATGCATCGTCAATATATCCGTCCCTTTTATTAGCGTACTTGGATGAACGAAGTCGATCGACCCCATATATATCATCATTATTTAATTTGGGAAACATTGACGTGTATATATAATACTTACTTGCATGTGCATTGATGAATCTGTTATTATTGCAAATTAAAGTAGTACGAGCGTTAATTAATGATCCGGAAGTCATCATCATTAATTATTATATATATATCATCAATATTATATTATCATCAATATTATTGCAATAAGTAGTACATATACGAGGTTAATAATGACACGTGCCCCCGACCCGGCCCAAAAGCGATCGACCCGAAGTACGTAGCTACATGCTCTAGATAGTGGATTGCCCGATCCGTAACTGCTGGCCTGGCCACCCGATCGATCAGTTTCAGGTTAACTAGTGATGCATGATAATTATAATAACCAGTTCCTTAATTAAAAAGAAAATGACCCGATTCGAGGATCCCTATCTAGAGTCGATATATATATACCACATCCGCTTGACCCGGAAATTATCGACGACCCGCCCAATTATAATCATTCCCGAAACAGACACGAATTGAAAGCCGAAAGGACCCTCTCTTCGACCCGAACCAAACTAATAATAATAACTAACCCGATCGATAAAGTTATTAATTACAAACCCGCCGAATCTAACCCGATTGGAATTGATTCCCAGGCCAAACCCGGTCCGAGCTAATAATTAAACGTAACTTACGCCTATAAAATAAAATTTAGAGCAAAGTAAAATAAATTAAATTAAATTTAGAGCAAAGTTAAATAAATTAATTTAGAGCAAAGTTAATGAGTTTATTTCGTGCCTCAAATTTTAATACCGCGCGCGCGTATCTGAAAATTTAAAAAAAATATACATAATCTATAAAAACGGTGTTTTAGAAATTCACCGTTGTTATTACTTTCAACAACGGTTTATAATAAATAAACCGTTGTCTTAGTGTTATTACTTTCTACAACGGGTGTTATTTAACCGTTGTTATTACTCTATAACAACGGTGGGTTGTAGGATAACCGTTGTCAATAGTTTCTCTTAATAAACCCTTTAGTTTCTCTTAATAAAAAATAATTTACAATCCTATAGAGTAAATTTTACACACGTACATTATCATAATCATCCTCCTCGTTTACAATCATCCTCGTTTACAACACAAATCTTTTTGTTTAGTATCATCATCATCCTCCTCGTACTCGTGATCATCATCCTGTTCTCTTTAGCATCACCCTGTTCTCATTTTCTTTATCAGGTAATTTTTGTGTTTCGTCTTTAGGGTTTTAAGATTGAAGTTCATCTTTTTGTTTTCATTTTCTATTTATCGTTCTCTTTATCATGTAGTTTCATTCCTTTCTAGGTTTTTAGAGTTTTAGAATCTCTGCATGACTCTTTATTTGTTCAGTTACTATTTCATTCATTTCAAGGTCTTAGGGTTTTAGAATCGCTGTATGCATGACTCTGTTCCGTTACTATTTCATTTCTTTTGAAGGTCTTAGTGTCTTAGGATTATCATGGGTGAAAAACGGAAAAGAGTAGAAAACAATGATAAGGGGGATACGCCTGGTGAGAGGGGTGCTTCGAAGTGCTCTGCAGCCCTTGCAGCTATAGCGGCAAAAACGCCGATGGAAATAAAATGGAGTGTGAAAGGTGTTCCTACTGGTCCAAATGCTAGCCATTTAGCCACTTGGATTGGAGTTACAACCAAACAGTTTGTGCATATAGATTTAGATGATTTCAGGAATATAAATCCTTCATTGCAGAACTTACTCTTGAAACGTATAAAGGTATGATAATATCTTTAGCTAAACACCATTTTATTTTGCATAAGTTACTATTACATAAGGCAGGAAGCCGTATAAAGGTTCATGTAAAGGTATGATATTAGACAGCCGCTTATTAGTATATATGATGATGATGCAGGAAGCTTTCGATATTCCAGACTGCCATGATAAGTATCTATTACGTAAGGCAGCGGCAGTCTTAAGGCAGTGGAGGTGTGACCTTGCCAAATTACACTTGTATGTCGACAAGGAGACGGGCCAGATGCATAAGAGCCCACCGACAAAGTACCCCAATATCACTCAGCAACACTGGGATAATTATAAGGCGAAACGAGCTACTGAAAAGTTTCAGGTTAAGTATCCATGTCATATGTTTACATTTTTGTAAAACTCTACTTAAGGTTACATTTTTCTAAAAGTTTCAGGTTACATTTTTCAAAAACTCTACTTGTATCTATAATTTTCTAATTGTCTCATCTACTTGCGATTTTATATGATTTGAAGAGCATTAGCGCCAGAAATCGTGCTAACATCTCACAGAAGCGGGGGGTATATTATGGTTCTCGAGGTGGTTACAGATTGATAGAAGAAACTCTCGTAAGTAGCATCTATATATTAGATTTTTTTAATCATACTTGGACTTGATATACATGTATACATATATTTTTTTTGAGTTAACGTGTAGGTGTCAAAAGGTGTGACCGACTTGAATCGGCACGTAACTTATAAAGAAGGGCACACGCCTAAAGGATCCCGAACATGTAACGAATATGATCAGGAAGTCTTGGCCAACATAGTAAGTATTATTTTTATTAAGACGGGTTTTTAATCACTTTATTGTTCAATTCTTGTATGTCTAACTATCTATTTATTTTAGTAACAAAAATTAAATTAAGTTTATTTAATATATTATAGGAGAATGTTCTGAAGGAGGTTGCGGAAGGGAAATTCACTCCGATTGGTCGTGACGACGTTCTTGCTAGAGCGATCGGCCGTCCCGAGCATCCAGGTCGATTGAGTGGCGTCCCATTACATGTCGGAGTCACGAAATATTATGGGACAACTAGCTCGAACAAGAAGAAGAAAAATAAGGGGAAGGCTGACATGGTACCATTTGTTATTGTCATTTAAAATTCACATGTTATTGTTTTAACAAAATGCTGATTCTACATTTTGGGCGTGCAGGTTCAGTTATTGGCCTCCGTGATACTGAAGATGAATTCTGGAGGCAAGCCTTCCGAATAAGAATTGAAGATGATGGAGGATGTCATTAAAAAGGGTGAGGTAGTGCAACAGATTTGCCAAGAGGCAGACACTACTACCTTGCAAATACATGAGGAGACGGCTGAGAAGATGGGTGAGGTACCTACTGCTGTCGAGGTTTTAATACCTCAAGCCGATAAGGTAAATATGATTTTTTTTTTCTGCATTTGTTCTTTCTAGCAGCCATGCCTTTGATTGGTTTATTTTCTTAGGTAAATGAGTCGGAAAAGGGGACGCAACTTGAGGAGACGGGTGAGGTACCTAATGCTGCTGAGGTTTTGATACCTCAAGCCGATAAGGTAAATACGACTTAACCATTTTGAACCTCTGCATTTGTTCTTTCCAGCAGCCATTGCATGCCTTTGATTGGTTAATTAATTTTATAAGGTAAATAACTCTGAAAAGGGGCCGCAACTTGAGGAGCCGGCTGAAAAGACGGGTGACAATAAGGAGGTATGTAGAATATAAGAAGTTAGTATATGCTGTCAGTGCTAAATCTGGTCTGGACATGTTCAAGTATAATAGCCTACCCACCAACAATAAATACTTGTAACTAACTTTACATTATATACTCAATATAGATCATTTATGATATCTATTATATTTTGGTATTTAGTAAATAATGTGTATTCTTCAGACCACAAAAAAGCGGGTAGTTGTTTTTCTCACCGACCCTTCATTCAAAGAGAATGTGCGTGTTGCCCGGGGTTTCATATACCCAAAGCCCAAGGACTCAGCGGAAACCATCTTGGTTCATGGCGAACCACTCTTGCCGAAGCATTCAAAAGTGGGGATAGCGGGAGTCGCGAAGGGCTATGGAACCCGGAAACTGCCCGTCCCAGTCCGCGACGACCTTCAAGTTCTAGCAGATGCGGTTAACGGTTTTGTCCAATGGCCTGAAAGCCACATTTACCTGGCTCGTGATCGTAAAATTCAACAGAATGTAGTCGAGGTTAGAAAAATACATCTAATTTAACCCGCCTTTTGTCTTTGTTCATCACCTTCATAAATAGTGAAATTTATATGTTATATTTTTGTTTTGTAGGTAACAAAAAACATGGATAAGTCGAACTCGATAGACAATAATCTTTCTACTACCTCGTCAATACAACAACTTGATGAGGTATTTAATCAACTCTCTTTATATTTTAAGTTCTACTATCGCCTCATCATTGAAATAGCAACTTAATTTAGTTAGCCACATGTAGGTTGTGAAAGGTAGCACACCGCATCATTTCCCCAAGCTGAAAGAGGTCAGGAGTCTATCACAAACTAAATTTCATGGGAACGTTTACATGGAAAAAGTACGAACGGTGGCGATGCTGGAGCTTTATAAGGAGGCTGAGAGACGCATAGCAAGCGAGCAATTAATAATTATTCCGCTCGAGAATGATATTGTAGGGGTAGAACGCCAAGGAATGCTGGATTGGGAAATGCTAGCCGTTTAGGATGGCCTTGACGAGATTGATGTCCAACACCTATATGTTTGGATGAAGTAAGTTTCTTAATAAATTAAATCATGCAGTATTCTAATATTCTGACTAAGATATAGTGTTTTTAATATCAATTTTAAAACCTTAATGTAGGTACTTGAACTCGGTTGTGATCCCCGAGACCAATAATCCACTTGCTCAATACGGATTCATGTGCCCAAATGTTTTATCTATGCATATCGGGATGTTTTCGTATGAAGAACGTGTAGACTATATTGCTGGGGAATTGGCGAAAAACAATAAGCTCATTTTTGCCCCTTATAATGAAGTCGGGTAATATATAATTAATATTACGATTCCAAATACAATTGCATTTTTATATGTTTGGTTATGATGCATGTTGTGCTTGTTAATAATGATGTGTCTCTCAATCTCTAGGAGACATTGGGTGCTAGCAGCGATCAATCCGGACAAGAAGAAAGTATTTTGGTTGGACTCTTTGCATGGACAACCATCCGAGACCTTTAAGAAGTTGATTATTAAGTAAGTTTATAATACTGATGATGATTTGGCACATAATATTAAGTTTCATTTATTATTATTAAGTAAGTTTATGTGACTTTCGGCCTCTTTCCCTTTTTAAAGGGCCTTTGAGAAGAAAAGAGCAACAACCGGCGATCAACCGACAGAATATTCTGATGATGGCCCTACTTTTATTACGATAACAGGGGTACGTACGCGCAAATACAATATATACCTTAAT
>JAIUZE010066531.1:0-21240 GCA_022085475.1 Heliosperma pusillum | reverse complement strand
TATGTCATGTCCAAGCGACTCATTTAGAATTAGAATGGTCAAGACGCCATATACTCATAATTCTCTATGGGCACTTAGTCAACACGACACAAACCATATAATCAAAACAGTCACGGGAAAACATCCTATCATGTGACTATTTGCATATAAATCATAATCAAATATCATATCGCCTCATATCTACTAAAGCTAATTCAATAATTTAAATACAACCTTACTTGAAGACAAATCCCCGACCCGAGTCCCGCGACGGGTCATCAGTCAAATCGGGGCTGACTAGATCTTAGTTTGACCAAACCCGTTGGATCAAACCGGCTAGAAACAGAGTCTTTATCACATAGACATAGACATAAAAATCAACATATTCCATACATGTTATTTTATTACTTCTAACATGTGAATTATTATATTATAACAAAACCCCGTTTGACTTAACTAATATCCAATTAAACTACGATCTCGTCTTATAATTTCTAACATGTGAGAAATAATAATTTAATGAAAAACCTTTTTAATTAAATATTTTACTTATTAATATTTCTCGCTTGCTAATTATTACAAAACGCGATAAAAAATGACGATAACTCAAAAACCGTCACAAGTCCCAAAGTGGGACCCACGGGCTGACTTTTGGGCCGAACCCCACATGGGCCTGAATGGGCCCACGGGCCTATTTGGGCTGTTTTTGGCAGATTTTACAATTTTTACAAAAACCGTTTCTTAATTATTTCCCGCATGCTTAACATAATTAAAACCCGTCAAAACAACCACATAACAATCAAACATCGACACAACCCAAAGACCAAAACCCGGACCCACCATGGACCAACCCAGACCGGTCTGGACCGGCCTGGACCGGCTGGTTTGGTCCGGTTCACCACCACCCTTTTCCGGCCACCACCAAAACAACAACCCCCTAATTCCAAATTTAATTCTAACATGTTTTTAATTAACAACATTCATTTTAACAACCATCATACAAAATCATGATTAAAAATAATTCATCCAAATTCCTCAAGAACACTAAACATATTAAAAATTTCCTACACAACATAAAAATCATAACTTATGAAAAATCATCAAAATTCCTAAAGAACACTAAACATATTATAAATTTCCTACACAACATAAAAATCATAACTTATGAAAAATCATCAAAATTCCTAAAGAACACTAAACAACATAAAAACTCCATACAACATAAAAATCATCCTACTTATCATATTTCTACTAAAAATCCATAAATCATAAAAAACATGAACTAAAACAAAGATGAACCAAAAACTAAAGAAACAAAGGCTAATAAAAGCTATGTAACATATATCCGTCGAGTAACTCGGAATCGTTACCTTAGCTAGCAAAACCACTTAGCACCAAAATAATAAGAAGTATATAATAAGAACCCCTTCTACTAATCTTCACCCAAGATATACGAGTCTCCAAACTCGTCTTCAAAATCTTCCCCTATAAGAAATGACAAGAAAAACATTATTAGAACTTAAACTTGATTTTCCATAATTAAATGTTGAAAACGATTTTGTCGGATTTGAAATTAAACCGTACTTGAAGATGGAGAGCGAAGAGGAGAATCTAGAAATATAAGTTAGGACGGATTTAATTAAGAAATGAAGTTTTATGATGGTTTTGCTCAAGAACGACGAAGAACAAATGAAGAACACGAAGAACAATGAAGAACGATAAGAAAGTGATATTTAGATCTTAATTTGATTTGATGAAAAATGAAAAGTTGTTAGTGAGTAGTGAAGGGTGAGGGAGCCGTGTAATTATAGGCAAAAAGGAATGTCGGGTTTTGAAATTGTTGTTACGTAATTGACTCGCGTTTAATAATTATTTTACGGTAAACGATTAAATATAATTAACGATAAAGTTAATTAAACTAAATATCATGATATTATGCTATTAATAATCAAAAGAAAGACAAATATCTAGTCCTATTAGAGGACTTAGGAGCCGTGTGGGATGGTGAGAAGACGGATCTGATTTCGAGCGTTTTGCGTAATTTTCGTTAACTGATCGATAAAGTTAATAAATATCTAGATATTATGATATTGTAATCAAAAGTAATGAAAATATCAAGCCCTATTAGAGGGTGAATGAGCCGTGTAGAATTGGCAAGAACCGGGTCTGATTTTTTCTCGATTTGCGAAATCTCCGTTGACGGATCGATAAAGTAACAAATATCTAAGATATTTGTATTAGTTTAATCGAAAGAATTAAAATATCTCAAGTGAGTGGAAAACGATGACATGGGCGCGTGACTCATGCCAAAGTCGAGTTTCGAGTTTGTTACGGGATTTACGATGAGTCGGGAATAGTTAAATGACGTTCGGTTTAAAACCGTAAAAGTTATTCTTTAAATTCCGAATAAATTCAAAATAATTATATTAAATTATGATAAATCTTAATAAATCTAAATAAAAATAAATCAAAAATATTATTTTTTTAAATAAAATTTCGGTCTTCAAACTTATGAGGCGAGTCGGGAAAAAGTCAACGGAAGTCAAAGTTGACTGAAAAGTCGAGAAAAGTCGAAGATGACTTAAAAGTCAAGAAAAGTTTAGGACGACTTAAAAGTCAAGAAAAAGTCAATGACGACTTTAAAAAGTCAAGAAAAGTCAAAGACGACTTCAAAGTCAAGAAAAGTCAAAGATGACTAAAAACGGTCTTTTCATGAAATCTCTCAGAAATTCCAAATACGAACGCGGAATTTCAAAATAAGACTCGGAACAAAAATTTCTATTTTAAAACTTAAGTTCTACTGAAAAGTGTTAGTAAATATTTTTACTAGAAAAATTGGGTACTTTTCGGGTTGTTACAATAGTGTCTATTTTCACGCCTTTAGTGTCGCTTGATTTCTCACCCCCTCTTCTTCTTCTTCTTATTCTTCTTCTTCAATTTTTCTGACATTCAAAACAAAATATTCGACTATTAGTAACTAAAACATATGCGAGTTCTCGTTGTCCATCATTAATGATATTTTAAAGTGACAATATTACAGTAAAATTATTCGTGAGTTTATGAATATTTTATACCATCAAGTTAATTGAAAAAAACCACATAATATTAAATATATAATGTTACGGTAATTCAAGTTTCAGAAAGTCTTGTTTATGACGAGCATTATTTATCTTAAGTTTAGGGGTCAAACAATACCACATGCTGGTAATAAAGACAAAAATTTTAGTATTTCCTAGACAACAAGTATGGTGATTTGATATGTATTTGACTCGTGTTAAGTTTAAGACGGATACTGTCCGTCTTAAATGAGAATTTACGTTCAAGTTTAGTTCTTTCATGCACTAGTAATGTTCCAGTAATACTATTACAGTAATAAGTGTCGGGTATTTTACAACAGCTAATTATTACATATAGCTAATTATTGACAAATTAGATCATTGAATTTTGAATCTCCATACAAAATGTTATTACATATAGCTAAGTATTATTGTTAGTCTGTTACGCTAACGCAATAGCCATGTATTCTAACACTAAAATGATAGCACGAGAACGATTACAGGCTAATAATAAACTAGTTCCATTGATAAACGCTCTTGAGACTGTATCTGTGGAATGACTTGATTCAGTAACAAATAAATGAATCATCACAAAAATAGATACAATCCGTAACGAACTTGATGATTTGGTAACAAAAGTTATTCAACACAAGTGAACAAATTCTTTAATATCGTGGCATTATTATACAATTTAATCACACAAATTAGTTAATAGAGCAACACAAATCGCTGCTGCAAATGAAATCTCTACAAACATTTACACATAATTGAAGTAAAACATACACTAAAAATCAGATTAATTAAAATATTAGAACAAATTAATACAACAACAACTAAATCTACCATAACTTCACTGAATGAACATAAGTTCAACAATCAAAGTGTACCTTGCACATCTTTAATAGCATAAATAGATAAGATCTCATTCATTGAATTTTCTCCGCACTATTGTAGCATTTTGACGAGTTCTCGTCGAAACTTCATAAAATTAAGAGAAGAAAAGGAAGAGGTTGAATGAAAGATTAGATGTGCGTTGTTGGTTAAATTTATGAGAACTAATGTAATCATCAATTAATCTAAATAATTTTGAGATTATCTAGGGTTTTTTCTTTGATTTGGGATTAATTCACAGAGAGACTTGCGAGAGGAGAGAGAAGCAAAAATGGAAAAACCAGAGTGGAATTTCAGGGTTTTTGTGTGAACTGAGTGGGGTGACATGGGTCAATCTAGTGCGTCTAGTGTTATTAGATCCTACGGTCTATGTTTACGGGACGGACTCATTTAAAATCATGGACTCACCGGATGCTCACTATATATATATATATATATATATATATATATATATATATATGTACATGTGAATTACGAGAAGTATAAATAAGCATTTCAATGTATTAAGATATAGGCGCATGAGGTACAAAACTGTAAGCATCGGATTATAGATAACTCGGGGAAGACACCCTTAGGCAACTATATACTCACTAGGGCTTACATCTCACCGTTAGTGGCATATAATTGATAAGATAGAGACTCGACATATAAACCACGCCAAGTCATCCAACGGTCACAAATAATCAACATATAACCATCCATACAAACATACGAATATGGTAACATAATCTCTCACGGTTAATGACACGCACTAGCACCAAGTACATAGCAAGTATGATCAATACACGTCCATGGGATAAACATTTCCCTGAACCATACACGATAAACATTTTTTATATGTAGACTCATTTCCTCCCGGTAGGACGACGATAATAATCCGGTCCTAATCTAAACCTGGCCAGACTCTCGGAATAAACATGTATTGATTCGACATGCAATACACATTTGGCATCCAAGACTCGGTCAAACACAGAAGCCGAGTACCCCAAATTCGGTCAACCTTCACGAAAGAGGCAGAAAGAGCACAAGCATCATAATCAAGCGGTACGCTACATGCAATGACATCACCTTGCAAAGATACGACATTTGACAGCCAGGTCGATCAATGCATAGCGTTCGCCTCCCAACAACGTCGTCATATCTCCACTAAAACATGCATACAAGCATTTGGGATACATCTCCTCGTTCCGACATTCCAGTCTAACGAGCAAGGAGGTATAGCCGGGGAATGAGAGTTCATAGCACTTAACGATTAGTGCTCAAATCAAAACATATGTAAAAACGAGCAAAGGGGACGTATCAAAAACCGTCACAAAACATGTGATATAAGCGAATGGGATATCATATAGTCTAAACACGAATATTTAATGCTATTATGTAAATTTATACGATAAACGAACCATACAAACTATTATAAATGAAAGTATAAGAAAAGAAGTAGAAGGAGAATTACAGGGTGTGCCAGCCGGTCAATGGAACCGGCCGCCGGCTACCCGGCTGGCACTTCAGCAACAAATGAAAACCACCAAAAATATAGGGTGTCCCAGCCGGTCAAGGGGACCGGCAGCCGGCTACCCAGCTGAGACCATAAGTCATTTGAGAAAAGAGGAAAGATAGGGGGTGTCTCAGCCGGTCGGCCGGCTGAGACTTACATAATACCAAAATACTTCGAAAACACCATTTTCACATCAGCCACACTCCCAGCCGGTCAGCTGACCGGCAGACGGTCGGCCGGCTGGGACTACACATGCACGAAAATCACCATACTTCACCAATAATCATCATCCATCATCAACAATCATCAACAAACATCAACCAACATAATTCCTATAGCTACAAATTCAATTCCAACACATTTACTAACATCAAACTTTACTAAATACCTAGTAATCGTCACTAGACATTTGGTAAACTTCAAGTAGAGCATTAAAACACGTATTGATATCGAGTAACCTTGCGTCTTCAATCGATTTCTATGTCTTCCTCTACTAGGTAGTAATCCTTATCAGGGTCTTGAAGGTCTCCACCTATACAATGACGTCAAAAGATGGATATAATTCACCTTTGAGAAAGACGAAAAAATTGAAAATGAGAAAGACGGTAATTTTATTACCACAAATGGTAGAGGATGATAAAAGGGGAAGATTATGATGAACATTAAATGATTTGAGTGAGGAATGAATGAGTAGTGAGGAGCTTGAGTGGAAAATGAGTATATAAGGTGAGTGGAGAAATATGGGGAAAAAGCCCAAAATGCGGGTTAAGGCGTAACCCACACGGAATTCCGAGTAGAGTCCGAATACGAACTCAGATTTACTAGATTAGACACGGGAAACTAAGTTCTAATCTAAATCTAATATTACGCTAATTAATATCCGTATAATATTTTTAAGATAAAAATAGAGTACATTTGCGGGTGTTACAGTAAAAATAAAATATTACAGTAAAAGTGATCCGAGATCACCTTCAAATTACAACCGAATAAATATTCCCTTACATTACGGGTAATATCGATTAGAAACTAAGGTCATACTAAGACAAATTACATAATTAAAAAATTACATAATTCCAAAAATGGCATCCATCCATTCAAAATGTAGCATAATTATATGTGATACTCATGCAATATTAATTATCCTATGTAACCCGGCTTTATGGAAATGCGTAATAATAACGAATTAAAATTATAAATCAATACATAAATAAAATTTGAGCCCAAGTTAATTATCCTAATTTTTTTAGGACTCAAAATTTAGTCTGTACTAAATCTTTGACAATAATTTAACTCGGTTTTGAAATATTGCTCGTTTTTTACCCTTATTTTACATAACAATTATGAAATAATTCCAAATATTATTACAATAATTCATAAATTTGAATATAAAAATTTTGAACATTCTGGAACATTTTCAGAACCTTCAACATGTCAAAATTTTGAATTATTTTAGAGAAAAAATATAGTTGCACTTTATCGGCTTTATCAAATAAAAACCTAAAGCATGTCAAAATTAATATAATCAATTTTATACTTTTACATCTGATATTTATAATATATTTGCAACATATGATAATTTTCTCCAATCATAAACTTCGTTTTAGCTATTTTTGCTAAAATAATCATCATTTATGACATTTTAACCATTCAAAAATCATAAATCATGCAAAATAAATCATATTGACGAGCTTAAATGCGGTGTCGTTAAATCCGCTAATTAGCTACGATCAAATAACAATTTATAACTCCTAAACAAACACAAACTATCTTAAATAAAAGTAGAAAAATGGTAAGAATAGGGTCGAACCCAAGAGAAGACGGTATTAACTAAATTAATCTAATCTAGACTCTTGCTAAAAACCAATTAACAAACTAATTGTAACACCCGGAAATGTACCCTATTTTTATAATGAAAATATTTTACGGATACTTTTCAGTGAATTTAAATTTTAATTTAGAATTTAATATTCCGAGTCGAATTTAAAATTTCCGAGTTCGTATTTGGAATTTCCGCGAGATTCCATGAGAATCCCGTCTTAAGGCGTCATTGACTTTTGTTGACTTTTTCCACTCATATTCCCTCATACTCCCTCCCTTAACCTATTTTTCATTCAACACAAATCAAACTAACTTCTTCCTTAAGCAAACAAAAACCCTTGTCTCCATTTTCTTCTGATCTTATAATCATCGTATCTCATTCGTTTCTTGCTCAAATTCACGTAAGTTCGTCTTATTCTTCCCCTCTTATCATCCTCTATCCGTATTGGTAATAAAATTACCGTCTTTCTCGCTTTTCAAACTTTCCGTCTTTCTCAAGATGAAGTAAATTCATCTTTTATGATCTATTTGTAGGTGGTGACCTCTAAGATCCCGACAAAGACTATTTCCTAATTGAAGAGGAGCTTGACGAGTAGTGAAGACGCAATAAGGTAACGGTGAAGGGTTACTCGATATCATTTACGTGTTTTTATGTGATTTCTAGGCTAGTAATCGTATTGAGATTATGGTTAGTATGCTTAGGAATTATGTTGATGATGGTATATATTGTTTGTTGAGAATTTATATGAGAATCTATGATTTATGTTGATAATCGATAATTGATAAATGTTGAAACTTAGTTGAAATGGTTATTTTCGAGTACTATGGACCCCAGCCGGTCGACCGGCAGCCGGTCAGACCACCGGCTGGGCAGTGGCTGTATTTTTATTGTGTTACGTAATGTTTGATGAATGAAGATGGTCTCAGCCGGCCGACCGGCTGAGACACCCCTCTTTTCTCCTTTGTTTTTCTCATGACCTTTGGTCCCAGCCGGGTGACCGGCAGCCGGTCCACTTGACCGGCTGGGACATACTGTTGTTTCATATTGGTTTTTCATATGACTTATGGCCTTAGCCGGTTGACCGGCAGCCGGTCCACCTGACCGGCTGGCTCCTGCTGGATGTTGTTTGCTAAACACATGTTCTTTGCTAACATTTTGAGAGACCCCGTCTCTTTGTTGTATTTCGTACTTAGTTTGTAATATTTTGACATTCCTCGTATTATCTATCTTGCATGTATAAAAGTTTTTTAAAATACCGTATTTCCGCATATTATTTCACATGCTTGTATGTTTTATATTTCCGCATTCGCGAGGGTTGTCACAGTTGGTATCAGAACTTTATTGTGACAACCCTCGCGAATGCGGAAATAAAACATAACAAGCATGTGATTTATATAGCGGAAAATACGATGTTTTTGAAACTTTTTACATGCAAGATAGAAATACGAGGAATGTCAAATAATTACAAACAAAATAGAATATACTACAAAGCGACGAAGTCTCTCAAAATGTTATCAATATCAAAGTGATTAGCAAACTAGCTAATAAACGTCTAGAGGTGTTTCATCCAGGGACAACGCCCGCTAGCTCACACCCGAACCCAAAATACCACAAGCAAAAAGCCATCCATGCAAGCAACCTGTTCATCCATGAAAACATGAACGCCACAGTCAGTGGGGAGTAACTCCGGGTTCTCCCAGCCATATCACATTAAACGTACATAGAATGAAATACAAAAGTAAAGCATGCATACATATTGATATACATGTGAGATACGATAAGGATAGATAGGCAATTCAATATATAATGATAAGAGCATATGGAATACAAAACCGAATCCATCATGTTATACAAAGACTCGGGGAAGACACTCTTATGCAACCGAATACGCTCACTAGGGCTTGCATCTCACCGTTAGCGGTATAAGTTTGATAAGATTGAGACTCGACAAACAAACCATGCCAAGTCATGCGATGATCACAATAAATCCATCATATTATCATCCATTCAAACATACCCATACGAGATCTCACTCGATATATCGAATCGTAATTCCCTTGCTTGAGTTCAATCCTCTATTAATATAATATTAAGGGAAAAGCCAGGCGCTAAGGCTGGAAGATTAATCTAGTCCCGTGAATCATAAGCCCGACCAATTGTAGTAATTGCAGCTGCAGATTGTTTCTAATATAACATAAAAAATAATTTTGATGCCCTTACTTTTATTACAGAATCAATCTAAGGATGAGTTTACCTCCTAACATGAGGTGCAAGCACAGTCATAGACTTAAGGAGCATAATGAGGCTCAGTATGGGTTAATTTAGTTTTACCGGTGGGAAAACAATGGATTCCACTCTAAAGTTTTGATTTGGAATAAGCAAAATGACAGGTCCAAAAGATCCTTTTAAGAAGCCTAAAATCAAAGAAAAACTGGCACTTCGTATCTTATGATTTTTCTAGTTAAAAGGTCAAAAATCCAAAAACAAGCAAAAATCCCGGGTTTTGGCACCTTTTTGCCCACTTTTTCACTAAAAACTTTGATTGCACAAGCAAGATAAGGTTTAAATTCTTTAATTAATTAAATAGAAGTCAACTTTTTTAAGAAATCTTATTCTCTTATATATGATAATAGAAATTCTTAATTTAATAATTCTTTATTCTTTATTAATATGGAATTTTATTCTTATTAAGCTTTTAATTTTAATTAAGGCTCATAAAACCGAGACTTTTCACTTTGAGAAATATTTCCAAACCCGACCAAGGAACCTTTGTTCCCCGCTTCCGCTAAAGCTTCTGGGACAGCCCCGTCGACAGTGCCCTCTGTTTCTTTTTCATTGGCGACTGCGTCTGATTGTTTCGGCGAATGCCTCTTTTGTTTTTTTTAATGCTTCCTGTTGTTCGTTGTTCCTCGAACTCTTGATACTGTACATAAGCATTAGAACATACATAAGCATTAGAACAAGTTTATGAAGCATAATGAATAAACACATAGATCACCTCTCCAAAACAACGTTGTTTGGAAACCAACAAAAACAAGGGTCCACTTCAAACGGTCATAACTAGAGTTCTAGACATGGTATTGCAGAAATTCCAAGTGGAGGTGATAGCTTAACCTCTTAGGGTTCCAACGAGATGTCACACGCCCAAAACAAGCAAGTATTGAAGGAGATATGATCATTTTACGAAAAGGGGTCAGTGCAGGAAAAATTCTGTTGGCAGCGTATGACGCAGCCTGCGTCACCACGACGCAGCCTGCGTCCTACGACGCAGCCTGCGTCCCCCAACGCAGCCTGCGTCCTTCACGGGAGTCAAGGACGATCAAAAATCAACATGTTATCAACAACCAAATCCTCATTTATCAACACAAACCATCAATTCTCATATCAATTAACAACTAACAACAACCAACAACAACAACACAAGTCCTAAGAATACTAACCATAATCTAAATACGGTTTCTATCCTAGAAATCACATAAAACACGTAAATGATATCGAGTAACCCTTCACCGTTACCTTTACGCGTCTTTAAACGGGTTTCTAAAACCTTCCTATTTCTTCCAGCACTACATTACAATAGATAATAAAAGATGAAATAAATTCACATTGGAGAAAGACTGGATAATTTAAAAAGCGAGAGAAAGACGATACTTTTAGTATGAATACGGATAAGAGGAAGGTAAATAAAGGAGAAGAAAAGACGAATTTACGGGAATTGAGCGATGAAATGAAACGAGTTATGACGAAACTAAGCTTGGAAGAAATGGAAAGCTAGGTTTTGATGGGGGTGTTTTCTAGTAAGAAGAAAGAGTGAATTGTGGGTTGAGACAAGAATTTAGGTTAAGGTTGGGAGTAAAGTAAAGGGCCCTGAGTGTGAAAAGTCAACGGAAAGTCAAAGGCGGCTCAAAAGTCAGGAAAAGTCAAAGACGCTCTTAAGGACGGGATGCTCATGGAATCTCGCGGAAATTCCAAATACGAACTCGGAAATTCTAAATTCGACTCGAAACTTTAAATTCTAAATTAAAACTTAAATTTGCTGAAAAAATTTCGTAAAATATTTCTACTAGAAAAATAGGGTACATTTCCGGGTGTTACACCGTCTTTTCATCTTAGGCACGGAATCTTATGCCTTGGTCTTGGTCAATGCACTACGGAATTGGGCTTGGACTGATCTTTCTCTTGACTTGGGTTGAGGTTTCCTTTTAAAGTTCAAAGCCAAAATCCAAATTGAGTCCATTCGAGGAAAGATGTAGCGGAATCGTAATCAAATCATAAAATGGCTATCATCAATTCCTTGAAAACTGGTATCCTAGTGTCTTTGCTCCATAAAGTAGGAAAATATAGCAAAACCGCTTCATTTCCTAGAAAACGAGTCAAAACACGCAAAACAACTAGAATAGAAATATTAGCTCGTTAATCACTTAACAAAGTGCATAAATCGTATAGAAATCGAGCTAAAACGGGGGATAAATCAGTACAAAATATCACTTATCAAACTCCCTCAAGCTAAACCCTTGCTTGTCCTCAAGCAATCATAACAATCATAACTAGGACAAGGGTAGTTAACAATGATCAATCTATCATACAAATCTCAAAAAGTAAGCTCTTAATAAGTAGATGAATCATAAGCCCGCAGCAACAAGGGCGAAGGAAAATGCGAATCATGGTTGAGATTTACATAACGGCGCAGCGTAGAAAATATTCTTTTGACCTTTTCAGCTCTTGCATGATCTTTCTGACAATGGACTCTCACGGTGCACTCTTCACTCAAATTTTTGTAAAATAGGAAATATTGGTTCAAATTTAAAGTGGCACTCACCTATCTACAACTTATAAGAATGTGCCCGAAGTCTAGTATGGTAGACAATCCAAAATCATTAAGTAAAACTAATCATGATCAAAATATAATTTAAGAAGCACTAGAAAAGTAAAGAAGAGGCTTGGGAAATTTGGGTAAGAAAGTGGACAAACGATTTTGGTCATGTGGAGCTTAGAGTCAAGCTAGTAATAACCAAATGTGTAGTGGATACTCAATCCAAATCATACCAATTCCCATCAACAAAAGTCAAAGCCAAAAGCAGCATATTGGCTTATTAAACATGACAAACCAAATTACGACTTCCCATAATTTTCTTTCTTTTCATTTCATGGATGCGTTTTCCCTCTTTTTTTTTCTTTTTTTTTTCTTTTGAGCTTTCAATTTCATTTTTCATTTTTCTTTTCTCATCATTTTTCAAAGCTCTTTTTTTCCTTTTTCTCTCTTTCACATCAAAACCCGGGAATCAGTAATCCCGAGACAATTTCACACCAAATGGTGGCATTATCAGAACATCGCAAGAACACAGAACACCCCTACACATATAGTTGGTTACTAGCTCAACAAGGGTAGGCAAAATTATAATGTAGCTAGGAAGAAGGGTGATTTTGCGAAAGGTGAACAAGAGATTGAATGGCTTCAAAATGTAGATCATGACAGTAATACTTATAGAAAATGGAATAAAAACCATACTTATGCGTTTTGATGTAACACAGACTATAAGGAGAAACTACTCACTCCTAAACTGGGATTGGGTTCAGATGTACCGACCACTGGAGGCTCTACCTTACAATATGAGTAGCTTGCCAAAGTAAAGATCAAGCTTAATTAAGTCCAAATGCAATTTCCTACCTACTGTGTACAAGACATCCCCATGAATGCATAATTCCTCATAATAAAACGAAACATCAGCTTATAAAAACTATAAAATGAGAAATGTAAGATGGAAATGATCTTTTTTTTTTTGTGTTTTCAATGTTTTCGATTTTTTTTTTTTTTTAAAAAAACTAAAAAGAAACTAAGAAAATTAAAAGCAATCTAACTAAAAAGAAAACTAAAAATCTAAATGCAATCCTAAATGCAGTTCCTAAATGCAAATCCTCCCCCAAGCTAAAACTTCACATTGTCCTCAATGTGCATGCAATTATAACAGAAACAAACCGAGAAACGACTAATAGCACATGGAACAGAGAAACGATATGAAATTCTAATGGGAAAAGGGTTTAAAAAGAAAACCAAAAATGCGAAAAATAAGAAAAAGAAATAAAATTCTTACAAAATGTCTAGCCTCCCCCAAGCTAGTATGAACAAGGGGAGCTCATCATCAAATCACAAAGGCCACCAGCCACGGCCTCTCCTCTCAGAAGGAGGTGGCTTGGGTGCGGATCCAGAAGCATCTGCATAGTGGGTATCATCTGCAGAATGATAACTACCATGAGAAGGAAAGATCCCGGTTGGGTTGCTGGCTCCAAATGTCTGATACTCTTCCACCTGGTGATCAGGAAAATCACCTCCATACCCTCCAAACCTCTCTATGCCATAGTCGGTTCCACAATAATCAGGTCCGGTTCGCGGCACACTTGCACCATAAGCAGCACCATACCTCCTCTCGGGCCAAGTATAAAAAGACGGGTGAGGGCCCTCGGGTCTAATCACACCTTGCCTAGCAAAGTGGTCATATATGGGGTGCAAAGCAAGCTGTTGGTCGGACTGAATTCTATTGACAGACAATGTTAAAGCTTCAAACATGGCGGCTACCTCGCCCTCAGCATGGGTCGAGTGAGAGGATGATCCAACCTCAGGGCGGCTGGATCTAAGCTGAACAGGGGGGTCAATGGGAGTAATATCCCCAACAGGAAGGTAGTAGGTAGGTCGAGGTAAGATAGCCTCACCCTCTTGAAGTGGAGGTCGCTGCCGAAGAAATGGAATTTGCTCTACCTCGGCGGTCAACTTGACCGAGTCACGGCCAGCAATCCTCCAAATCATATGGGGGTGAGAAGCACGAAACCAGTTGAGCTGAACAAAGTAATCATAATCCAACCCATTTCCCATCTCGGTGGGAGGTGTAGTCAATGCCTGGAGGTCGGTGGTGGCTTGGTTAAAGCCACAAACTCGCATAGCAAGGTGAGTGATAAGACCTCCATAGACAATGTCAGTGTTCTTAGGATTAATAGCTTTGGTCAACTGAACAACAAAATGATACGGAACACTAATAGACCATGGCTCATCACCATTCACATTCAAAAATCCTCCTAACATTTCTAACTCTACTCGTCTCACCAAATGAGGTTCAGCACGACCCAAAAAGGTCCATCCCATGAATCTTTGCCAGATTCTAATGGCGGGATAATGGATATGTTGGTGTGGGACATGATCCCAACGAGAGACAGGGTAAGTCGAAATAGCACTCCAAAGCAGGCTAACATCAAAGCCTTCTGGAGGTGAGGTAACAGTGTTTTCAGTGGTGAGACCAAAATATCTAGCAAAAGTCTCTAAGTTCATATTATAATCATCGTTAAACAAGCGAAACCGAACTTGAGGCATAGTGTTTCTATTTCTAGACCGATGCAACTCGAATGAGCTCAAAAATTCAAGAGTTAATTGAGGGTAGGTCTCATAGCTAAAGTTCATGCTAGCACTCATACCTAGACCCCTAAATAACACTTTAACATGCTCAAGAAGTTTCATATGCCTTAAAGAAGAAACATTGAGGAACTTGGTAGCCCTCATACCTTTGCTTTTAAGAACGCACCATTTTTGCCATTGCTCATGTGAGCTAAACTCTACATCCGGGAAGCTAGGATCATGCATAGCATTCCCTTGATTTTCGGGTTGTTCATTAGCATCAACCATTTCAATATCTTCCTCTTGTGCTCTACTAATCTCTCCTTGAGTGGAGGTTCTTGCCCTCTTTGATTTGCTTAGTGTAGGTGCCATTTTCAACAAATAACTAGTATTAAAACACTTCATTCATAAACATAATTGGATAGTCATAAGTGATGCAGTGAAAATAGTTGTGAAGTAGGGATGTCGATCTCAGGGACGGTTGTTGCTTAGAAATGATCTAAAGTCTACTAAAGTCTCTTGCAAGTCACAAAGTAATTGGGTTTGGGTTTGTTGACTAAACTAAATAACATCAATTAAAAGCAAATAAAAACAACAAAAGGAGTCTAAGACTAGAAAGATTGGATTTTTATCAAATAAGGGGGAAAACTAGGGTGAGTGGGTTCATATGGGTAGTAAAGTCGAGTGAAAGGGTCGGGTCTAATAGTTGAAAAGTCATCTAATCTAGGAAGGTGAATTGAGGCTTTCGTTCTTACAATTCCTCCTCAAACCGACTCTAACTAGCTATCGCGTCATTAGATACGGCTCGCCAAACTAGCGGTTCTACGAAAAACCACGACTTTCGATCTTATGGTATTCGAAACAAACAAAAGAATCATGCAAACTAGAGTAGGCATTTTATCAAACAAGTTATAAGCATAGCATGGAGATAAGACAATAATCAACTATTAAGCCCAACAAGAACACATCAACTCATACTAGTACCCATAATCCCCCACATAACCCTAGCAAGGTTTCTACTCACTCATATGTAAAGAAAATTCAACACTAATTAAGGATTGCAAAATGAAATCAACAACAATAAACATTTTTCTAATTAACAATAAGTAAATGACAAGAAATGAAATGAAAACTTAATTAAAGGCAAGATTAAGTAGAGGAATTATACCAACTTGGAGAAAGATTAGAACTTTGATATAAATACCCAGATTTCGTCACAAATCTTTGCATATAACTCAAGTTCATACACTAAACCAAGTCGAAATCACTAATTAACCGACTAATTTGCTTAATTAAGAAAGATTAATACAAGATTAAATACTAATTATATGAAAGTTTTAGATCTAGGGTTTCGTGCCCTTTAATTACATAAGAGGGTCTATATATAGGTTTACAAAATGAAGGAAAGATGGGCCTCGAGAAGCTTCATGGACTGACAAAGTCACGACCGTGAAATGGGTTTCACGGTCGTGAAAGACGTCTCACGACCGTGAAATGGAGTTTCACGGTCGTGAAGGAGTTGGCAGAGCAAGGTCATGTTTCACTGATAAGTCACGACCGTGAAGTTCATTTCACGATCGTGACATAGGTTTCACGACCGTGAGATGAGTTTCACGGCCGTGAAACCAAATCCACGATAATCAAGCTTCTTGGGCATGCATCTCACGACCGTGAGATGCATTTCACGACCGTGAGATGGTCATTCTCCTTCTTCCTTCGCTTGACTTTGTTGTTTCCTTCTCGGTTTCGCTTGCCTTGACTCGGGAGGGCTTTGGCGCGTCGAGTAGGGCCCCCAAGGGTATGTGGGGCCCCCAAGGTGTGCCGTGGGTCCTCCGAATGATTCACCTTCTTCTTTGTTGATCAAAAGTAGGTAGAAATCGCCTCAATTGCCGGTTTACCTACAAAAGCACGATAAAAGCAAGAAAATATGCTAGAAGAAGGTAAAACACGTAGAAACGCTCCTAGGGAGCGTTAAAGGCAAACAAAACGAGATGAAAAGGGGTGAAAATGTGGGGTGAAATGACACTATATCAAATCTCCCCAAACCAAACCCTTACTCGTCCCGAGTAAGGATGAACAATAGTCAAGACCCTTAATTAACTACGCTAAACCTAACCAATACAAGGCAATTAACGGGCCTTGCTCCGTCCCTTCAACTCACAACAAGGTATCCATGAGGTAGGAAACCTTCTTGCAAGGCAAGTGGGGTCTTGCCAAAACTTCGATGCATTCTAGGCAATAAAGCACACAAAACAAATGAGAATGCATCTACAAAAGCAAATGGCAACATGCCTCATCCATGCGCCGGGATTCATCTAAAATGGAAAAATCTCAAGCATGCAAATTCCTATGTAATTACTAGTTTTACGAAGAACTAGGCCTAGAAAGATAGAAATAAATCACCTCTTTATTGTGTAAAATTAGTATATTCGTTCACGTTTACTAGAAAACTTTGTCAAGGGTGAAAAAGCGGGATGGAAAGTGAGGGCCCCATGGTGTTAGAAGACACTGTAGGATCGGAATTCCGCCTCTCACCTAAGTGAAAGGAAGGGTCGTCCCCTCTTAGCCATGCAACGTAGGAGTAATCATCAAAAAGGTAAGGAAACGAGATGTTTAAGTTCTTATTTTGTTTCTTTTTCTCTTTTCTTTTCTTTTTCTTTCTTTTTGTTTTTGATTTTTTTGGTGCTTGATTTGGGTGCCTTTTGAGAGCAAGGTAGCCTAGCGAAAGGTGTGCGGCGGAGACCAACAATAGGCAAATCCTCGCCGTAGCGACATCGAGAGCGACCCCATATGTATTGAGGGTACTCTAGAAGAGCCTAGAAGTCTCCATATGCACTCCCTAAGCTAGGACTTAGGCAAAAAAATGCAAAATTTCAAGCTTTTCTTTTTCTATTATGTTTGAACTCAATTTTTGGACTTTTGATGGGAAAATTTCCTTTTTGTCAAATATAGTGAAATGTGAAGATTGAACAATTACATGGCCTCAAGAGTCACCTAGGAAAGCGTTCACCAAGGAATTTTCACACCATGGGGATGGTCAAGATGATAAATGCAAGCCCTTGACTAGGCTCTAGGAAACGGTGCGAAATTTATACTAAAAATACACATTAAAAGGTGTTTCAAAATCTATTTTAATAGGCAAAGTGCTAAGCAAAAAGAGTATCTACAAGGGCCTATTCAAACTTGTTCAATTTCCAAATTAGGCATTCCAAAAAGTTTTCCTAAATGCAACTACATGCCATGATCTAGAATTTAACAACATATATACAAACTAATGCCAATGCTCTAGTGAACTACGTGACAATTAATCTAATGAAACCCCCTAACAGCACATAAGTCACACAACCGCCCATTCATCAAAATCAACATCGCAATCATCAACCATTCCTCCAAACTCCTCATGTGATAAGAAGTAAAGAAAGAAAGAAGGGGAAGAAATAAGACCGATCATACCATGGCGGTCTTCTTAATCCCTTCTATAAGTCTCTTGAGCGATGTGTAGCGGACCTATGTATGGAGGTTAGAAGAAAAAGCAATGCAAATATATACAAAGTAAGATATAAACAAGCTAATTTTTAGGATTTTTCAATTTTTTCAATTTTTTTGGATTTTTTAAATGGTTTAAATGCAAAATAAAAATAAAAACTATGAAAATAGTTTCCTATCCCCCACATTGGAACAAACATTGTCCTCAATGTATGAAATAGGATTATTGAAAGCAAAATAAATACATGTTTTTGGGTTTTTGAAAATTTTCTAAAAGGAAAGAACATGTTTTTGGATTTTTTATATTTTGAAGAAATAAAAACTTGTTTTTGGGATTTTTGATTTTTTGATGAATATTCACAAAATGAACAATATATACAAGATGGTTAGTTATGCAAATGAACTAATCTATATGAAATGCATGAACTAAATAAAAATCCTAAAACTAAATGCAAAATGATATAATACAAGTGCATGATCTAAGTAAATGCAACTAAACTATATGCTAATCTAGAGTCCCGTTGTGGTGGTAAGGTGCATAAATGCAAGCCCCTCATGGGGGTACCTCCCACAAGAAAGTCTAGTGTGCCATATCGGAGTCTCATCGTGGCGGTAAAATGCATAAATGCACGCCCCTCATGTGGGTACCAACCACGGGAAAGTCTAAAAATGACACCTAACTACGTGATGCATGAACTAAGCTAAATGCAAGGTTGTTTGTCAATTTGGATTTTTCATGGGGAGCAAAAAAAATTGGTGTCCGATGGGACGGACACCAGCCTCCAATGTTGCCAAGGCCAACCAATAAAACACATAAATTACAAG
Source organism: Heliosperma pusillum (assembly GCA_022085475.1). Lineage (NCBI taxonomy): Eukaryota > Viridiplantae > Streptophyta > Magnoliopsida > Caryophyllales > Caryophyllaceae > Heliosperma > Heliosperma pusillum. Next base: position 2,308 of record JAIUZE010066531.1, on the reverse strand, counting down.
TTAGAGAAACAAATTATATCAAATCAAAGAGAGGAGAGGAGGAGACACACACTAGAGGGGAGGGGGAAGATGCTAAACAAGCCACCTAGACACCACTCCGACTCTTCCAATTATCAAACAAAAACAAAAAACCTCTCAAAAGGTCTCCATCACATCCTCATCCTCATCATCATCCTCATCCTCATCATCACCACCCTCTTCCCTATTCCCTTGGTCGCCCCCGGTCTCCATGCCCCCTCCCCGGTTTCCTTGGTTGGGAAACAAAAAATTGGGTTGAGCCCAGCTTGGCATCAAACCGTTAGGGTCAATCTACCCTTGGTTGGCCAGCAAAAAGTAGTTCGGGTAGGAGGCATAATAGTTGTTGACCCGGTCTTCATGCATGTTCAGATGCATGTTCTGCATTAGACCGGTTAAGTAGTCGCCCTGGGGGGAGATGGTCGGGTCGGGGTGAACATACCCCTGGTAGTCAAAAGGGTAGGGGGGAATGTTCACGTAACTGGGTGGGGGGGTAGGGAAACTGCATATGCGGTAGGGGGAAAGGGGGAACAGGCGCTGCTACCTGGGGTGCACTCTGACTCGGTCTAGAAGCGGGTCGGGGTCGAGGCTGGGAAAACTCTCCCTCCTCCCTAGCACCACTGGAAGCGGCCCTACCACCTGCCGCCGTCACTGGCAGCAGGTAGCTGGGTCGCCTCTCCATAGTGTTATCCCTAGGGGAAAAGGGTGGGAGTCTATGACAAGGAAGGTAAAAAGGGGTTGCACCCTTAATCACCCAAAGAAAACCCTTATCCCGGTCAAGCCTAATCCAATTCAAGTAGATTGGGGAATTTTCGTCAAGAAGGGTCCCCCCCGTCAAAGCCACGTACCTCCCGTCACTGTTAAAATCAGGGTCAAAGTGTTTAGCCAAAAATGTAACCAAACCCCCCATGGTCACCGTCTGCCTACGGGCTATGGTGTTCCTACCCAACTTCCTCCACCTCCTAAAGATTTCATTCATTAAGGGGAAGGTGAAGGCAACCCTATGTCCTTGCACATTTAAGTGCGACTCTTGAAGGGTCAAGTCTAGCTGGGTGAGGTAGTTTGGCTCTTGCCGCCCTAGGAAGGTGCCCGACACTAACCTATGCCAAAAATGAGGAACAGGGTGGTGAATTAGGAGGGCCGAATTCCTACGGAAATCGACCAAAGTCCTACCGGTCAAAGCCATCCAAAGAGGGCTCAAATCATAGCCCTTTGGCTCTACAGTATCCCTCCTAGGGGGAAAATCTAACCCCAGAATAGCAGCAAATTCAACCATTGGGACAACATGTGAGGTATTAGCAAGACGGAAACTGAAACACGGTACTTTCTCAGCATTTACCAAGCTATTCAAACTACTTAGAAATTCTAGCGTGAGACTCCGGTAGGAGAGCTCATGCATGGAATAAAGAGTAGTCATACCTGAGACCGCGAAAAAATTTCGCAGAGCTTCCGTCAGGCCAAGACGACGTATGATGTCATGGCATAGAAAAACAGTGGGTACCATCTCTAACCCCTGAATGGCAGCGAAGGCTTGTCTTTGAGCCTCCGTCTCAAAGACGACTTCCGGAAAACCCGGAAGTTGCTCAATCTCTAAGTCTTCGTTAGCGTCCGGGTTGTTGGACCCGCTGCCTCTCCGTCTCTTTGGTGCTCTTGCCGCTGCCGCTTTCCCTTTACCTTGTCCCACCATTGTTATCAAGCTTTTTCCCAAAAAAAAAAAAAAATTTCTCAAGGAAGCTTCTAAAACGATTAAGAACACTAGAATAACCTTCAAATAGCCCCAAAACAACTTTCTAGTGGAGTAGAAAGCAAAAAAACTAACCCAAAAAGTAGATCTTAATTTCGGATTTTTGAAAACCTAAGGTTAAAAATCGATTTTTTCGGGTTTTTTTTATGTTTGGAAGGCAAAAATTGGTTCTCAATGTGTTATTAATTGAAGAAAGAAGCTTTTTGTGACAATTTGGGAGAGATTTGAGTGAGTTTGGTGAGGATTTGAGGGAGATTTGGAGTGTTTTTAGTGAGATGAGTGTTTGTGTGTTTGTGGTTGTGTTGTTGTGTGTTTGGAGTGAGAAGATGAGGGAATGAAAAGAAAGAAGATAAGGAAAGAAAAGATATCTCGGTCCAAGTCGTTTCACGACCGTGAAATGGTGCTCACGACCGTGAAGTGCCATTTCACGACCGTGAGACTCATGTCACGACCGTGACTTGTTTGAGATAAGCTACTGCATTGTTTTGCACAGTTTCACGACCGTGAAGTGCCATTTCACGACCGTGAGACCTAGAACTCGTGATTTCC
>JAIUZE010066530.1:0-137040 GCA_022085475.1 Heliosperma pusillum | reverse complement strand
GAACGTCATTTAACTATTCCCGAGTCGTCTCAAATCCCGAAAACAAAACCGAAACTCGACTTTGGCATGAGTCACGCGCCCATGTCATCGTTTTCCACTCACATTAGATATTTTAATTCTTTTGATTAAACTAATAAGAATATCTTAGATATTTTAAACTTTATCGATCAGTTAATGAAAATTACGCAAAACGCTCGAAATCAGACCAGGTTCTTGCCTATTCCACACGGCTCATCCACCCTCTAATAGGGCTTGATATTTTCATTACTTTTCATTACAATATCATAATATCTAGATATTTAGTTTAATTAACTTAATATCGAATTATATTTAATCGATTACCGTAAAATAATTATTAAACCGGAGTCAATTACGTAACAACAATTTCAAAACCCGACATCCATTTTTCCCTATAATTACACGGCACTCCCAACCCTCTTTACTCACTAACAACTTTTCATTTTACAATAAATCAAATTAAGATCTAATTAATCGTTCTTCATCGTTCTTCATTCGTTCTTCGTCGTTCTTCATTCGTTCTTCGTCGTTCTTGAGCAAAATAATCATAAAACCTTCATTTCTTAATTAAATCCGTCCTAACTTATATTTCTAGAATCTCCTCTTCGCTCTCCATCTTCTAGTACGGTTTATTTTCAATTCCGTCAAAATCGTTTTCAACATTTAATTTATGGAAAATCAAATTTAAGTTCTAATAATGTTTTCTTGTCATTTCTTATAGGAGAAGATTTTGAGGACGAGTTTGGAGACTCGTATATTTTGGGTGAAGATTAGTAGGAGGGTTTCTTGGTTTATACTTCTTATTTTGGTGCTAATTGACTTGTCTAGCTAAGGTAACGATTCCGAGTTACTCGACGGATATATGTTACATAGCTTTTATTAGCTTTTGTTTCTTTTATTTTTGGTTCATCTTTTGTTTTGGTTCATGTTATTATGATTTAAGAATTTTTAGTAGTAATATGATAAGTAGTTGTTTTTATCATGTTGTATGAATTTATGACAAGTTTAGTGTTCTTGAAATTTTTTATGATTTGTTATAATCATGATTTTTGTATGGATGATTGTTAAAATGGTTGTTTGATGATTAAAACATGTTAGAAATTAATTTGGTGTTTGATGTGGTTGAACCGTGGAGGAGGGCTGAAAACCGGACCCAAACCAGGCCGGTTCAGGCCCGGTCTAGGCCGGTCTGGGTTGGTCAAGGGTGGGTCCGGGTTTTGGTTTTTGGGTTGTGTCGATGTTTGATTGTTTGGTTAATGTTTTGACGGGTTTTAATTATGTTAAAGCATGCGGGAAATATTAAGAAACGGTTTTAGTAAAAGTTAGAAAATCTGCCAAAACAGCCCAAACAGGCCCGTGGGCCCATTCAGGCCCATGTTGGGTTCGGCCCAAAATCAGCCAGTGGGTCCCACTTTGGGACTTGTGACGGTTTTTGAGTTATCGTCATTTTTATCGCGTTTTGTAATAATTAGCAAGCGAGAAATATTAATAAGTTAAATATTTAATTAAAAAGGTTTTTCATTAAATTATTATTTCTCACATGTTAGAAATTATAAGACGAGACCGTAGTTTAATTTAATCTCTTTTTAGTCAAACGGGTTTTTGTTATAATATAATAATTCACATGTTAGAAGTAATAAAATAACATGTATGGAATATGTTGATTTTTATGTCTATGTCTATGTGATAAAGACTCTGTTTCTAGCCGGTTTGATCCAACGGGTTTGGTCAAACTAAGATCTAGTCAGCCCCGATTTGACTGATGACCCGTCGCGGGAATCGGGTCGGGGATTTGTCTTCAAGTAAGGTTGTATTTAATTAATGAATTAGCCTTAGTAGATATGAGGCGATATGTTATTTGATTATGATTTATATGCAATTAGTCACATGTTAGGAAATGGTTTCCGTGACTGTTTAATTATATGGTTGGGGTCGTGTTGACTAAGTACCCATAGAGAATTATGAGTATATGGCGTCTTGACCATACTAATTCTAAATGAGTAGCTTGGACCATGACATTGATAGGCCCGTACTATCTTTAACGAGTATATAGTTCACTGCTTGATAGCTTTTGTGTCACGGCCTGGGGGCTTATCTCCAAGTCGGGGCATGGCTGCCTAATCCACTTTGGGAATGGAGCCAGCTTAAGTACTAGCCAACTCTGTCTAGGGGGTCGCCTAGTAGAGATTCTTGTGTACTGTTTTGTCATGAGACGGGGAATGGAATAGTTGTTGTCGCTAGGTCTGATCAGTCTAGGACTAGGATGTTTTCCTACCTTGTGGTATAGCCTCGAGTTACAGAAGTCGACTATTGACGGTGCTAAGAACTTATGCCTGTTTGTAGACGTATTGGTCTTTCATGTTTGTATGATTCTATGAGTTCTAGAAGGTGAGATGCAAGCCGGCTAGGATTGATAGAGTGTGGATTAACGATTGTTAACTGATTCACATGATTACGTGTTGATTAGGGTTTGAGTGTATCAGGGCCATGTTACTTGGTAACCGCTGAGCCAGCATACCAGATTCCCTACCTCGAGTTATATTTTATTACAGAATTCACATGATAGCTTTCATATGCTAGGTTATATGTTAGTTAACTGTTTCATAACATGAAAAGCATATCATATGTGTTAAGGTTTTGTATTTTATATATACATGCTTTTATGTTATTCATGTTTAATTAAACGCGACATTTCGTGGCTGGGAGAACTCGGAGTTACTCCCCACTGACTGTGGCTTCCGTGTTTATATTTAATGCGGTCGAACAGGTGGTGATGCATATTTTGGGGTACATGACGAGCTAGCGAGCGAAGTATTTTACCTTGGACCTATATTCGGTTCATAGTTTGTATATTATTAGATACACTTTCATTTCCGTATTTATACGGGAGATATGTCTCCCGTCTTGTATATTTCTTTTGTAGAATTTTATTTCCGTTTTGTAATGACCCTTTTTATTTATGACACCTTCGTTATGTATTCGTATCTTTTATGTATTTAAATTATTTTTTTTTCTTTCCGCAAATTTGAGGGTCTGACGGGCATAGTAGATCTCTTCGTCTTGCGGATTTGCTGCTTTATTCCTTGGATAAAGGGGGTGATGTGTGTATTGATTTGACAGGGTCTTCCCCCTTAACTCAGACTGGGATGTCTGATTTTGTGCCGGGACGGGTTGTCGCTGATGTCGCTCAGCGCAACTATGCTAAGTATGGGGATTTATGCGCCGCTGCTGGCTATAGTTTCCTACCATTCTCTTTCACTTCGCTTGGGCAGCTGGGCTTGGATGCTGTTGACTTGCTCAAGCGGATCTAGAAATTATCGGTATCTCAAGATGCTGGGGCTCGGGTGGCCGCTTATATTTTTACTAGACTTAGCTTTGTTGTAGCTAAGGGTGTGGGGGCCCAGATTGTCTCTCGGCTCCCCACTAACTTTATGTAAACTTTTCTTTTTATTTTAATGAAAGTTGTGTGCATCTTATAATAATAATAATAATAATAATAATAATAATAATAATAATAATAATAATAATAATAATAATAATAATAATAATAATAATAATAATAATATTTCTCTATGTCTTAGGATGCCGGGGAACGAGCTGCTCCCTCTAGTGATAAAAAAGGAGAGAGTTTACCACTTTATAAGAAAATGTACTACTCCCTCTATTGCCTATTGATTTTAGAGTGAAATCTCCTTGGGTTTATAAAGCAGACTCTCTCTCCTCAGTACGGGTACGACCAGGTGTAGTACATGGCGGGACCACGGATCAAAACAAGCGTAGTGATACGCATTTGTGGAGTCGCCACCAATTTTTATGGAAAATTTGAACCGTTCAAATACCTTATGCCATGTCAGGATACAAAGTAATGACATGAACACTAAGAACTCGTTACCCTTAACATTCTCTGTCTAAAATGACTCTCGTGGATGCCAATGAACACGGATGTTCACAGAGATCTGGAGTAAGGAGTGAGGATACGTATTAGGAAGTTCTTTAATCGAACACCTAATCTATCCCGCCTCGATAGTGCCCTTAACTAATGATTAGGGAAATCGTTCGTATTTGATATGTTATCGATTATATGCATGCAATGCAACATCGAACGTTTTAATCCTAGCATGTGAATTAGATTATGTCGGTGAACATGTAATTAGCACTTAATTATGTCGAATTAAGAATTAGAATTAAATACATACGAAGAGCAAAGAAATCATACAATTACAATGATTCATAAAATTAAAACTGACTACAAAGATTACAAAGGAGTACGGGATCTACGTCGGAAATATACTCAAACAGAGATTTGAAGAAAAGGAAAAGGTTTGAAAACTAAAATACAGATTAGGAGCGATAATATGACTAATAGTTAGTTAAATACGTAATTAAAGCTACGTAAAGGCAAAAATATAAGTTCATGGAAAGAAGTCAATCCAGAATAGGCGCAGCAACAGCTGCGTCTTTTGGAAAAGGCGCAACACTCTATGCGTCTGTTCTTGACTTGAATTCTGACTGTGAAGTCAGAATCGCAAGCAGTTAATCTTCTTTTGTGTATTTACAATGGATTATTGACCTATGACTCGAGTAAAAGTGATTTAACATGTTAATTACACTAATTTATATCAACAATGAATCCAGAGATTTGATATGAACAAATCGAACCTCAAAAACCCAAATTCGATTTAAAGACGAAAACCCGCTAATATTTAATTATTAGGGATCTAAGACGAGAACAAAACGATATATAAAAGATCAAATAAAAAATAAGGAATAAAATGAGAAAAGGAAAATAAAGACGTATAAATCAGAGGAAGAAGAGCAAGAGCAGGAGCAGGCAGCCTCTGGAAGAGGCGCAGCAGATGCTGCGACTCTTCGAAGAGGTGCAGATGCTTCTGCGTTTCTTCTCGACGTCTGATGTTTACTAAAAAGGTTTTGTAAAAAAAGATTTTACTTTGAAATCAGTTTTGAATCTATTTTTGACGTAGATCTTATATTAATAAATCTAATAAATAAATAAATAAAAAAGACCTTCTTACACCCTTAGACTTACATGTTGACGAAACGAAATTAACTAAGTTGACGTTTTAGCAATAGCTCGACTCGAATGTATGCAGAAAGTGCCCTCGTTAAAGGACTAAAGTTGATTAATTAAGTTGATTAATTGCGTAGTAGTCAAATTGGTTGGTCAATGCAAAACGTGACGAGTACCCATAAGGATCTGAGCTTACGTGGCCGATTGATCAAGCACGTAGATGTCGATAGCTTAGAGCAAGGTCTAGAATGCAAAGAGAGAGAAGAGAAGGGGTGGAACACTTGCGTGTCTTAAAAGTGAGAACGGAGCTCTCCTTTTATAGTAGAAAATGTGGAAGAGTCGTAGAACAACTCAAACTTTGGAAAGAACAAACTGGGGAAGAGGCGTAGCAGAAACTGCGATCCTTCGTAGAGGCGCAGCACCAGCTGCGTCATCTCCCCAAAGGTTTCCTTTTGCGGAAGGAAGATTCCCACGTTTCTATTACCGAATTGTGGTTGATCTACACTTCGTTTTTAAAAGATACGAGATAATTTTATAAAAAGATAGAATTTGAAATATATAATAAAATAATCATAATATTCCGCGCGTTCTGACTTGGAGTTTTAAAATGGTTTATAGAAAATGAAGCAGTTTTCGACCCGGACTCTAAATAAACTCTAATGACTGTCAAAACAACCGTACCGGCGCGTAGATGACGACCAAGGGGTAGACACAAGTATATGAGTTATCTTTTGACGATAAACTTACGAATTGTCATAAATCGTTTCGCGTACCAAACATGCTGCCCAATCATCACTGGGTGGTTGGCGGAAGGTGTAGAATTGAGGTATCTATATAGCCCTCACTTTGACTGAGGCTTGGACAAGGCAAAAGTCAAAGTATAGCCATCTGGGCAATCAAAGATTACAACTTGACGACTATGGCGACACGAGGCGGTTCAAGGGGTCTGAACCATGGACCTGTAGTCGGGAACGTTTTAAAGTCTGTCGACTTTTGGGGAGGGTCGTTTAAAGTCCATTAGATTACGTAGAACAGCTCGCCAGCCATAAGAAGGAGTCATACCTGAGGCATCTTCTTATTTGGAATGAGGTGCGATGTGAGGCTCGCCAGCCGTTGAGTGGGGTTGTGCGTGAGGCTCGTCAACCGTTTGAGTAGGGTGCGTAATGAGGCTCGCCAGCCGTCATATGTGAAAATATGTCTGTCTATGTCCTCAGGCGAACTCTCATTGGGGAAACATATATTGAAAGGATTGGATATACGGAAGACTCTGTCTGGATCAAATCATTACAGGGAATCTGCTCGGTTGCGGCGAGCAACATCTGGTAATAAAAGACGGGCCCACGGAATGTATGTGCGAAAGGTGGGTCTTGCTGAGATGATAACATCATGTGACGGTTTTGAAGCCTATCAAAGCGCAAGTCTTGAAAAAATAATCGAGCGAAATAAGATGTCGCAGAAGAGGCGCACAAGATTTGGGCCCACAAGTAACTAACTTGTAACGAATTTTCAAATGGAAGTGAAATCTTGCTGGGGAAAAGGCAGCAAGAGTTGCGATCTTTGGAAGACGAACTCATTCTTCATTATTTCAAAACACAAAACCTTCGAAAACCTCTAAAATTCCAACCATAATCCGTCAAAATTTGATCAATCCAAGCCACAAAGCATGACTAATCGAGGAATGTATCTTATCTTTTGCTTTAAACTTCTAATTTTGATTAAATTAGAGTTAGAAATTAGGGTTCCTCCCCTTAAACATTTCAACAATTTGTGGGGTTGCCTCCATTTTATTTTCAAGATAGAAATTGATAGTAGAAATGAACAATTGGCCTTGTTAGGAACATAACCATGTATTCCGTTTACGTTTTCGTTAAATTTTGAACAATGAGACGGTCACTCTGCTGATTCGAAAATTGCTTCGAAACACCCTTTAGGATCGTCCATTTTGGATGAAATTTGGTGTTTTGGAACCCTTCTGTAATGGGTAAGCTTGTTTTGATGTCGTATTTTTGATTTGCGACGGCTTCTGCGGGACGCTTTTCTAGGACATAACAGCTATTATAGCTAAATGCTGTCGAATTTTCGACTCAAACCCGTGACTAGGCTTCAAATAGACTTGACTTGACGCTACCCTAAAATATGTATTCGGGTTTTGGAAGAAACGGTCAAAGATGACCGGAAACTTCTCTTTAGAGTTTGAAAACGCTTGAAATGTCTTGAAACGTGCTTGAAATGACTTTGGTTTTGCAGATGATATCCCTTCTACGTTGGGGGCAACCCCTATGGATATAGACCTTGAGCCTTCTTCTTCTCGTGTGGGAGAAGAGGTACCGACTGAGGTGTTTGAGGAGGCCGGGGAGGCCGAGGAGGTCCCAAGGAGGGCCAATGTGGGACGAGGTTTACGCCAGCTGCTTGGGGCACCTGAGTGGGCCGAGAAATGTAAAGTCCATAGTCCTTAATTAGACTCCTCTAATTAGTTACTAAATTACTTGTTAATTTAGTATTTAATGATCTATGTAACATGCATGCAAATATAAAGACATTTATATAAAAGAAGAAATTTCCTAACATTGAAATGGAAAAGATATGGGCACAACAAGAACTCCTTCTTGTTGTTCTTGAGCTATTATATAGATGATCCTCCAAAAATTTCCAAACTAGAAGATCTCCTTTAAATTGCACCCAAGACTAACCCAAATAAACTTAACTTATAATTAACTAGATAATAAAAAAAGTTACACTAATATTAGAATATACTACTACTATAGTAATACTTAGTGAATATTAGTGTATGAGAGTTCTAGAAAGATGAGAGGATTTTAGTGAGATAAAACAAATAAGCAAGAATGAACAACAAAAATGAACAACCATATTGCCCTTTTATAGGCAATATGACCGGTCCATATGGCCTTCACAAGGCTCTTATTTTGCTTATTTTAATTCAAATGCAAAGTGGTAGAGTGTAGTGTTGAGTGAAATGACTTTAGGTTTACTATTCATGTCATAATCACATGTAACTTGTGAGCATGAACAAGAGCAACCATCATCACTTCTCCACTACTTACTTGATCGGCCACATGTGGCCTTATATGGTCTATTTTTATTTTTGATATTTGTCCCACAAATACTTGTTAATCATATGCTTAATTATCTTATATAATTAAGTGTTAATTTGATCATATAACAATTATATGACACAAATAAGTAAAGAATATGTACTTACCATTTTAAGTGATATTTTACCATTATATCAATATATAATGGGTCCCATAATGCTTAGTTAATTTATTTTACAACTCCTTGTAAATATAATTAACTAATTAGCTCTACCTCAAAATATATGTAAAACCTCAACTAATTTAGTAATTAACGATTAATTACTAAACTAGATCTTATTTAATCATGTTAAAATAAGATATAAATTTATTAGTCAATTATCGCATAATTGAAAAATAAGCTTAATCGAATTTGAGTTCCTAACTCAAGTTTCTAACTATTAACTCTCGTATATATATCAAATATATGTAATGGACTAATCAACTGTATCATATACAATTAATTAGTTACTATTTGGGTTTCATCCTATAAGTGTGACCGAAAGGGATCAGTTGATCACCGCCGTCATACGACAATAACGACAAACTCTAGTCAGCCAACCATGCATATATAGTCAATAAATATCCCAATTATATTCCTTAATGAGATTTATTATATGGCGCACTATTGTGGAGGACACCTACTCCAACAATCTCCCACTTGTCTGACACAAGTGTGCGTCACCAATTCTCTTGTCTCTTTATCACATCTCCCACTCAACGCAAGGTGTCTTTTATGTCGCACTTGCGATTGATTATACCTAGAGTGTTTTTCTCGATAGGGAGAGTAACTGTCTGACCGGAAAATCTACCATAGATCTCTTTCCGAGCGTGGCCACGCATTTATAGTAACTAATCCTCGAGTGGCCTAAAGATGTTTGTACCCAACGTGGGTGGACAATTCATGTTGATTGATCTACTCTGTATGATGCAGATCACCATGACCCAGAAGATGTCCATCGGCCTCCTTTTACAGCACGACCTAGAACATCAACCAAAACCAATCGAAAACTGCACCGACTCAGATAGACGGTCGCCAGTCAAAAGAATCGACTCATAGGAATAAGATAGAAGACTCTGCCACGACCAGACATCAATTAATTGATTTTAGGGTCTCTACAAAGGTCAATATCCAACAGAGTGTCATACAGTCTGTTTATGTAATCGACCAGACATCTCCATGACCCCATGGTGCTGAACCAACCACCGATCGACTTACAATCTAGTCACTTCGAGACATCACCTCATTGAGTGACTAGGGACAAAATACTAAGTTCGTCCTATTCACTTGAATAGGGTCCAACATTGTCTCACAATCTATTCGAATAAACAAAGTATTAAATTTAGTCAAACTAAATAAAAAGTTTATAATAAAACTTGAACAATGAATGCGATTATCATATATGAAATAATTAATAAAACATTCAATTATTACATATTACATAATCTAAAGGAATTCTGGTACTCGTCTCAATCCCATTATGACAACATGACCATCATGCTTAGCCTTTGATAAAGGCTTGGTTAAAGGATCAGCAATGTTATCATCTGTCCCAACCTTACAAATGTCAATTTCCTTTCTGTCCACGTAATCTCTAATTACATGATATTTCCTAAGTACATGTCTAGACTTGTAACTAGACTTGGGCTCTTTTGCTTGAAAAATAGCCCCACTGTTATCACAATAAATCATGATAGGATCTTTGGCAGTAGGGACTATTGCTAGTCCTTCCAAAAATTGCCGAATCCACATAGCTTCCTTTGCAGCTTCAGACGCTGCAAGGTACTCTGCTTCTGTTGTAGAATCCGTTGTAACGCTTTGCTTGAAACTCTTCCAGCAAACAGCTCCTCCATTCATCATATAAACATAGCCGGATTGGGATTTCATATCATCCCTATCTGTTTGGAAACGTGCATCTGTGTAACCTTTTACACGTAACTCAGTCTCGCCACCAAACACTAAGAACGAATCCTTGGTCCTTCTCAAGTACTTAAAGATGTTCTTTACGGCTATCCAGTGACTCTCACATGGATTTGCTTGGTAACGACTTGTCTTGCTCAAAGCATATGCAACATCGGGACGATTGCACATCATAGCATACATGATTGATCCAACAGCAGATGCGTAAGGGATCAATTTCATGCGTTCAATCTCCTCGGATTTGGTAGGACACTCTGATTTGCTCAAAGTGATCCCACTACCCATAGGAAGAAAGCCTCTCTTAAAGTATTTCAAGTTGAACCGATGAAGAATTTTATCAATATAAGTTTCTTGACTTAATACGAGTATACTTTTAGATCTATCCCTATAGATCCGGATACCTAAGATGCACTGGGCCTCTCCTAAGTCTTTCATTTGGAAATGAATCCCTAGCCACTCCTTTACAGAAGTGAGCATTGAAATATCATTCCCAATGAGTAGTATGTCATCTACATACAAGACTAGAAAAGTTACTTTACTCCCACTAAACTTCATGTATAAACATGGTTCCTCGACACTTCGAGTGAAACCATTTTGTTTAATTACATGATCGAAACGATGATTCCAACTCCTGGATGCTTGCTTAAGACCATAGATGGATCTCTTAAGTTTGCATACCTTCTTAGGTTTTGATGGATCCACAAAACCTTCAGGTTGTGTCATGTACACTTCCTCTTCTAGAATCCCATTCAAGAAGGCGGTTTTGACATCCATTTGCCAAATCTCATAATTATGAAATGCGGCAACCACCAAGATAATCCTTATAGATCGAAGCATGGTGACTGGGGCGAAGGTTTCGTCATAGTCGGTGAATTGACAATAACGGAAAATAAAATGCATGTGTGACGATTTTGGCATGAGCGGAAATAAAGCAAGCAACCAAGCAACGGAAAATTCCTAGTATGGCCACCTAGCTAATCAAATTAACTAGATAATTATTAATTCGGAAACCAACTCCTTGGTCCCTTGCCTCTTCACTGGGAACGCCTTCCAAAAATGGCACTGTCTTGAGGGAGTCACCGGTCTTCATAAAAATAATTACAAATATACAAATATACAAATTCCTATTATAAACTTGTTCTATAAAATGAAATTATTTATTATTACAAACCGGCGATATGAGATCGCAATAAAAATTACAACCAAACCGTTATTCCCTTACATTACGGGTAATAACGATTATAAAATAACTAGGCCATACTAGGTACAAAATTTGCATAAATTATTAAATAAATGACATTCATTCATTCAACCATAAATAAAATAAATTGCTGCAAAATTCATGCCAAAATCGCCCTAAACACATTCACGCTCATTGTAGCTCGATTTTACGGGATTTATTGATTTTTAACCATTAAAAATCAATATCAACATTTAAATCTCATTTAAATTCAAACTAATTAACTAAACTGTTTTAGAACTCAAAAATTAGTCCCTAATAATTTTTTTTGTCATTAATTAGATCGATTTGATTTCATTTGCTAAATATAACGGTTTAATCATAACTTTTATGAAATAAACCCAAAATAAAATATAAACATCATAAAAATTTGATACCAAAAATTTTGTACATTCTGTAACATTTCCAGGAACTCCAAAAATAAAAAACATTTGCTCAAAAAATTTAAATTAAATTTATGAACAAATAACTTAGTATTTAATGGTTTTATCAAATAAAAATCATTAAATATAGTAAAGCAGTGAAACAAATTATGAAATTTCACCAAGATGATCAATATCAGAATGTAAAATGTACCAAAAATTTTCATGACCATAAAAGGACGTTTCAAGTTTATGAACATTATAATCTCATTTATTGACTTTTATCTTATAAAAATCAATAAACATGCAATACTTAATTAAAAGTCACGAAACTTTACATACAATATGTAAGAAGCATGTGAGATTATATTAAAAATTCATGGCCATAATCAACATGCAACTATTTTTAGTCTACTTTTAACATCAAATATCCATATTAACTCGGTTTAAAAGCCAAAAATCAAAATAAATAGCAAATTAATCCCTAAAATCACGAAATTTGACCACAAATATTTTGAAGTCAGTAGGTATACATGCACCAAAATATTTCGTCCAAATCATATTTTAACTCAAATTTTTGATCTATTAGTTATCTTATAACTTTAATAAAAGTTGTCCAAAATGAACATGCATGCTACAACCTGGCTCTGATACCACATGAAAGTCCATAGAACTTAATTAGACTCCTCTAGTTAGTTACCAAATTACTTGTTAATTTAGTATTTAATGATCTATGTAACATGCATGCAAATATAAAGACATTTATATGAAAGAAGAAATTTCCTCACATTGAAATGGAAAAGATATGGGCACAACAAGAACTCCTTCTTGTTGTTCTTGAGCTATTATATAGATGGTCCTCCAAAAATCTCAAAACTAGAAGATCTCCTTTAAATTGCACCCAAGACAAACCCAAATAAACTTAACTTATTATTAACTAGATAATAAGAAAAGTTACACTAATATTAGAATATACTACTACTATAGTAATACTTAGTGAATATTAGTGTATGAGAGTTTTAGAAAGATGAGAGGATTTTAGTGAGATAAAGCAAATAAGCAAGAATGAACAACAAAAATGAACAACCATATTGCCCTTTTATAGGCAATATGGCCGGTCCATATGGCCTTCACAAGGCTCTTATTTTGCTTATTTTAATTCACATGCAAAGTGTTAGAGTGTAGTGTTGAGTTAAATGATTTTAGGTTTACTATTCATGTCATAATCACATGTAACTTGTGAGAATGAACAAGAGCAACCATCATCACTTCTCCACAACTTACTTGACCGGCCACATGTGGCCTTATATGATCTATTTTGATTTTTGATATTTGTCCCACAAATACTTGTTAATCATATGCTTAATTATCTTATATAATTAAGTGTTAATTTGATCATATAACAATTATATGACACAAATAAGTAAATAATACTCCCTCCCATCCAAACCAAAGGTTCTATGGGAGGGAGCACAAGTTTTAAGAAAACATTGAAAAGGAAAGGGTAGTATTGGAATGAAAGTAGGACCACTTGAGTATTTAATTTAGTTGGGTGGGTGGGGTAATGTCATATTGAGTAAATATATAGGGTAAATGGGGAGTAGTTGGTCTTATTTGTTACCCGAAAAGAAATGGGTAGTTTGGTTTGAATGATCCAAATAAGGTAAGTGTAACCTTTGGTTTGGATGTGAGGGAGTATGTACTTAACATTTTAAGTGATATTTTACCATTATATCAATATATAACGGGTCCCACAATGCTTAGTAAATTTATTTTACAACTCCTTGTAAATATAATTAACTAATTAGCTCTACCTCAAAATATAAAACCTCAACTAATTTAGTAAATTAACGATTAATTACTAAACTAGTTCTTATTTAATCATATTAAAATAAGATTTAAATTTATTAGTCAATTATCGCATAATTGAAAAATAAGCTTAATCGAATTTGAGTTCCTAACTCAATTTCTAACTATTAACTCTCGTATATATATCAAATATATGTAATGGACTAATCAACTGTATCATATACAATTAATTAGTTACTATTTGGGTTTCATCCTATAGGTGTGACCGAAAGGGATCAGTTGATCACCGCCGGCATACGACAATAACGTCAAACTCTAGTCAGCCAACCGTTATTGATTTACGTTAATCAACTGACTAATCATGCATATATAGTCAATAAATATCCCAATTATATTCCTTAATGAGATTTCTTATGTGGCACACTATTGTGGAGGACACCTACTCCAACAGAAATGGGATGGTAGACCTCTCATTTGAGCGCTGGAGAGCCACTTGTCTTACCGTACGACGCGAAGCAGGGTAGGTTACGCCCGACATTCTTTGTCTCCGTTTGTCATTTTATTTCTCTTTTATAAAATGCTAATGATGTATTTTGTTGATTTGAATCGATGCAAGATGCTGGGAACATGAGATCCTTTTCTTGTTACACGACCTTGATGGAGGCCTATGAGAGGTTGATGGAGGAGGAGAGGGCTCTCGTGGAGGCAGGCGCCTTCGAAGACCTGGTTTTGGCCTAGAGGGCGATCAGGGCGAGGAACTGTCGGGCTAACCTTAGCTTGAATTGGGCCTTTCTTGAACGATATTGGGATATGACTTCGACCTTTCATATGCCTTTTTGAGAGGTCGGGGTTACCTTGGAGGACTACGGCATGAGTTTTGGTCTGTCGTGCGGAGAGGAGTATCTAGAGTGGCTGTCGATGGCTATGAGGGTGGACTCGGAGGAGGCGAGAAGTTTAATAGGATGGAACCTGCCGACAGGGGAAGCTACAATTCCCGAGTTGGTTCCGAGCACTTACGTCAGAGACTACTTTGCGGGTAGGACTCCGACTAGAGTGAGGATAGGTGGGAAAATGGTACCTCCTCCTCCTTGTACAGCTGAGTAGAGGGCTCGACTTTGGCTGTGGTGGTTCTTGTCTTCTATTTACTTCAGAGACAAGGGGGATAGGCTCTCGACGAAGATTCTTCCCTTTCTGTCTGACTTTAGTAGCCTAGGTCGTTGGGACTGGGTTACTCCTAGCTTTTCGCTCCCTACCCGTTACATGAGGGCCATGGTTAGACCAGAGCTGATGGAGAAGGAGACTTCTTCTTCTTCTTTTGGTTCTGGGTTTTTGCTGGAGGTATGGACCTTACTTTTTGTATGAGTTGAGTAACTTATCTTGCATTTGATCGAAAGATAGATACTTGTTGTTAAACAACTATTGCTTTGTTTGCAGGAGTTGGTTTACTCCTACTTTCCGGGCTTCGCGCCCAAGCGAACGGAGCCGGAGCCAAGGGCATATCCCCTTGTGAGGGGTTGAGTGATGTGTCGTAAGAAGAGCCAACATTCTTCTTACAATATCTGTCAGAGAGGCGTGAATGCCCTGCAGTTGGATTATGTAAGTATCTTGATTTCTTCTTTTCTGTCTTTACAAATGACCATAGAAACGACCTTTTTGCTTTTTAGAATTGATGATAGAAATGAATTCCTTGTTTCTTTATTTTTTAGTGGGTTCCTAGACCTTGGGGGGACTACCAAGATGCTCCGGCTTTCGTGGCCGAGGTCCTGCGTCCAAGGAGCTCGAGTCAGTTGTTGCTGAGGACGCCCATGGGACCCGTGTGGTACCTGGGTGAGCGTTTGACCCGACAGTGCTCTCGTGACACCTTTACGGTTCCCATCGATCCTTCGGGGTCGATGTTTAGGGATCCCTCTAACGCCGAGAGAGAGGATGACATGGCCGGTGCGAGTGGGGGCGCCCTTTTGCTTCTTGGTGAGGAATACTCTGGGTTCGTTCACTAGAGACTAGCGTACTAGCCGATAGTGGTAAGCATTTTGAATTGAATTGGTTTGAAAAGTGACAAGTGATTGTCAATTAGAGAGCCATCTGTCTTTTGTAGAAGATCGAGGTGGCGGGCGTCGATCCCCAACTTACCCCGAGGTGTTGGATTACACTGATGCGACCGGTTTTACGACGACTTTGAAGCTCCGCGATATTAGTGAGGCGGTGACTGATGCTGGATTGGAGGAGTGGCAGCAGTTAGTGAGAAGGGTAAGCCTTGGCTATCTTCCTTTTATTTTCCCCGCATGGGAATGTTTTTGATCTAATCTTTATTTATATTTGAATGTAGGTGGCACCGTCTCAGCATGTGGTGTTGTGGAGGGTGGCCAACCGGCTGCGGACCACGACCATGGAGGCGCTCTTAGGTGTTCGGGATAGACAAATATGAACCTCTCTTTCCTTCTTAATGTATTTTTATGTATTTTGAAATGAAGTGACTGAAACGAGGCATTTCTTTGCCGAGAGACTGGGAGCGCGAGCTGGCAGAGTTTCGAGAGGAGACGTCTTGCCTGTTTAGGGAGTTGGAGGTGAGGGATGTCGAGGTTGCTGCTCTCGAGGTGACTGTGGCCATGCTGGGTGGCGATGAGGATTAGTTGTATTTTGTTGTTTACTTGTACATTTTGACTTGCTTTTGTACATTTTGATTTTGTTTTAGGCGAAAGCCCCCAATTTTGAATTTTTGGATTTTGTTTTGGGCGAGAACCCCCGGTTTGATGTACATGCTTCTTCTTTGAGTGCTTCTGTTGTTGGGTATTTTTTGTTCCTGCAGGTTAGTCTAAAGAACAGGTTTGGTAGACGACGGTTTTTTCCGTCGCGCAGCATAAAATCACATAGCAATCACATAATGTACATATAGCATGTTGGTGGCCTAAAATGGCGCAAAATAAAAATGAAATGTGCAAAAATATGAAAAAAATGGCCATCCTGAAAAAATGACCGGATGGTAAACTGGGTTACCCCCTAAAAAAACAAAATTTAAAAGAAATGTAAGTTTATAAAGAAAATGTTTAGAAATGATTCCCTAAAATGAAATGCAATAAAATGAGTAAATGTGCTTGTTTGGCGACAATGTCGAATTCTATCTCGAAAAGCGAACCCGACCAGGATTAGGAAATCCAATATTGTTGAAAATCGACGTATTACCAAATCTATATCCTATAGGAATAGGAAGTTCTAGTTGGACGTGAATTAGGAACGATTCAAAGCTGGAAATAATGGAAAAGGACTTGGGGAAAAGGCGCAGCAAGAGCTGCGACTCTTCAAAAGGACGCAGCTCAAGCTGGGTTCGTTCCCGGGTTAATCTGTCCCTTATTAAATTGGGAAAGCGCGAATAGTATAAATAGACATGTCGAGGAAGCTATTACTCATATAATTCTTCCGTCTATCAATACGATTATACACAAAAAATCTCTCTAAAAACAAAGCTCTCACAATCATGGATGCTTTTGAGATTCGTCTTAAGGAGTGGACAATGAGTTCACCAATGTAGAGAAACACGATATGGGTTCTTTCAATTTAGGATCGATCTTGAGCCTAAAATTGGTGAAGGTTGTGAGGCCTTTCCTGGATGCTTGTCTTGAGTACTGGGACCCGAATTTGCATGTTTTTGTCTTTCCTGGAGGCGATATTTGTCCATTTCCTGAAGAAATAGCTGCTATTGGGGGATGAGACCCTGAAGACGTGCCAGCTATACCCCTTAGCTCTCAAGGGTATAAGAATAAATTCAGGGACCTTCTTGTGTTGACCAAGGCTGAGGTAGACCGTTATGTTACCTCGAAAGGTGTTCGTATGGACGATTTTGTTAATCGATTCATAAATAGGGAGGACCCTCCTATATCATATGCTGCGAGGCGCAGACCCTTTGGATTTTTTCTTCTGCATTGCTATATCTTGCAAGGCCATGTTGATAAAGAGATGAGAGGAGACCCTCTTTTCTTGAATCTGGTAGAACAAATGGAGTTGCGCAAGAGCCCAGCATGCCTTCGTCTAGGAGAGATCATTCTTGGCCTGGATAATAGAAAGGCGAATCGAGAATTTTCATATTTGTGCAGTTCCATTATCCTGCAGGTAAGAACTCTTTCTTCCTTCTCTTTTGTTTTTTTTTTTTGTTACGTATTTGTATTTCGTTTGACATGTTCTTTTTCTTTGGTGCAGATATGGCTGATGGAATGCCTGCGATTGATCGAGCCCCCATTTAATGTCCCGAGATATCGTGAACGATAAAATACCATGAGAACCAGGCTCTATATGGTGGACGTTTGCGGATATGCAATTATTGGGAAAATAAGCTGAAGAGGGAAGGCGGTCCCTTGATTCGATGGATCGTGCCATGGTCGCATCTCATGTCAGTTACTGGGGTATCATCTTTGGATTCTTCTCGGTCAGTTCGTCTTCATGGCTTAGAATTTATGAAATGTATATTTTCGGAAAGACTGTTGAGGCAAGTGGGCCTTAAACATAAAATTCCAAGGCTTGATACCGTTCCCCAAACTGCCTTGGCTCATACTGTAGTGTGTTGTCGAGAATGGGCCGCTAGATGGGTTCAGAGAAACATGTGGTATGTACCTGTTCCAGTTGGCTCGTTATGGGTATCTCGCTCATATTTGCAATGGAAAATGCGAGTACTCCCGAGGAACGTCAGAAACTGAGAAAACATGAGACTATAGACTATAAAATCCGCGAGGATGGTGATGGATAGGAATGGTAAGGCTAGACCGCGAGAAAGACCGTTAGTGATTAGGTTTGAGATAGCAAAAGAGCGCCCGACTCGTGGCCGAGACAAAAAGAATGACAAAGGTGACGAAGGTAAGGGGAAGATGGAAGAATAGTCTTAGTCACACTTTATTAATTAGTATTTTTTTTGAGTTGTAATAAATGGTGGGGTTTTTAGAATCCTGGCCTAGCTCTTATTTCAGCATTTTTTTTATGTATGTAGCGTATTATTGTTAATAACGAAATATTGAATAAAAGATCAAGTTTAGTTAAGAAACTGATGATATTTTCTTTTATTAGTCTTGTCGAATTTCAAATGCAAAGGCAAATGTCCTTCTATTTACATTTTAAGATAACGACGGGTTGAATCTTGTGAAGGATTGCCTACGAATTCGTTAGACAAAATGAAATTAGACCCTGCGCGTAGTTCAAAAATGTAAAAGAATAATTGTTCGACGCAAGAGCTTGTAATGAACTTTAGAAAAAGGTGGCATGTGCCTTGCTTAATCCCTAAAAGAAGTACATTTCAAATTATTTGATGACATGAGGATTATCCAAATGTCAAAATGCAAGAGCATAGTGACATTAAATATCTGGCCACGACCGGTTTTATTTCGTGTCGCATGAGCGACACGTGGGTTGACGCGAGACGCGCCTAGTTTTCTTGTTCGACTTATGCTAAGGGTAGTACCGTTTCAATTGGTATAGGTTGGTAGTGTAAGTTTCTTAAACTCAATATTAGACATTTCTAATAATATATAATGAATAGTTTACTCTTAAACTATTAAGATATTATGCATGCATAACAAAATACAAAGATAAGAAAATTTTTTCCTTACATTGATCTTATAAGGTATGGGCACAAAATTTGGACACCTTCCAAACCCTGTTCTTGAGCTTATACGTTGTGGATGAACTCCTAGTTTCAATAATAGAAACTCTCCTCTTGATTGCACCCAAGACAATCCCTTAATACCAATAATAAATTTACTAGAAATATTATTAGTGACCTTAAAATGAAAATCTAAATCTAATAATATTACTACAATAGTAATGAATGTGAAGATATTAGATTCTTAGAACAAAATACTCATAAACTTTTTATGAGAAATTATAGTGAGATAAGGAGATTTTTGTATGTATCATTTTTTTTAAGGATTTAATTAATCTGTATCGATATACAATTAATTAACTTCACAATTAAGGGAATTGTCCTATAGGTGTGACCTTAAGGGATCAACTGATCACCACCGTCATACGACAGTAACGTCAAACTCTAGCAAGCCAATCGTTACCGATTAATGTTGACCAGTTGACTATAATATTCATCATCCCTTTGTATTCTTTTTATCGAGATTTATATTTTGTGATCGCACTATTGTTGAGGACATTTACTCCAACAATCTCCCACTTGTCCGAGACAAGTGTGCGTCACCAATTCTCTTGTCCTATTACAATCTCCCACTCAATGCAAGGTGTCTTGCAGGTCGTACTTGCATTTGATCATATCAAGAGTGGTTTCCTCGATCTGGAGAGTAACTGTCTGACCGGAATAATCTACCATAGATACCTTCCGAGCGTGGCCACTCATTTTCAGCTTACTCCTCCTCGAGTGGCCTTGAGATTTAAAACAACCCTGACAAGGGTGGACAATTCCTATCGCACTATTACCTTCGAATAGTCACATCTCATCATGACCCAAAAGATGTTCATTTGACCCCAGTTACGAAGGTCGTATAGCATAAATCAAAGTCTTTATGAAACTGTGCCACCTTAGGCGAACAGTCTTTAGTCAAAGAATTGACTCAAAAAGAATACTAGTAGCTCTTGCCACGACAAGGCTATATGAGTTGCCAGAACTCAATAAGCGGTCACTACCCGACAGAGTGTCTCATACAGTCTGCCTATGTGATCGATTGGTCATCCCTTATGACCCTATGACACTTGAACTTGCCATCAATCGCATCACACTCTAGTCACTTGGAGACGTCACCTCATATTGTGACAACCCTCGCGAATGCGGAAATATAAAACATACAAGCATGTGAATTATATAGCGGAAATATGAAGTTTTTAAAACTTTTATACATGCAAGAAGAAGTATACGAGGAATGTCAAAATATTACAAACTAAAGGATGAAATACAACAAAGAGACGGAGTCTCTCAAAATGTTATAAACGTCAAAGTGTTTAGCAAAACTAGCAAAAATCGTCTAGAGGTGAAACTTCCAGGGACAACGCCCGCTAGCTCACACCCGAACCCAAAATATCAAGCAAAAAGCCATCCATGCAAGTAACCTGTACATCCATGAAAAACATGAACGCCACAATAAGTGGGGAGTAACTCCGGGTTCTCCCAGCCATATCACATTAAACGTACATAAAAGGAAATACAAAAGTAGAGCATGCATATATAGTTATACATGTGAAATACGATAAGAATAGATAGGCAATTCAATATGTAATGATAAGAGCATGTGGAATACAAATCCGAATCCATCATGTTATACAAAGACTCGGGGAAGACACTCTTAGGCAACCGAATACGCTCACTAGGGCTTGCATCTCACCGTTAGCGGTATAAGTTTGATAAGATTGAGACTCGACAAACAAACCATGCCAAGTCATGCAATGACCATGAATAATCAATCATGTACTCACGCATCCACACATAACAATACAATGACGACCTCTCTCACGGTAAATGAAACGCACTAGCACCGTGTACATGGCAAGTATGATTAAAAGGCATCCACGAGATAAGCATTTCCCTGAACGCATACACGATTCAATTCATTTCGTATCTGTGGACTAATTTCCTCCGGTAGAACGACGATAATAATACGGTCCTGGTCTAAATCTGGCCAGAATCCCGGAATCGCATTTTCCAGTTCGACATGCGATAAACATTTCGAATCCAAGACTCGGTCAATCAAATGACGCCGAGTACCCCAAATTCGGTAGAATAATTCACGAAAGAGGCGGAAAAGAGCTCAAGCCTCATAACAAGCGGTACGCTACATGCAAATAACACCACCTCGCATGTACACAACATTTGACGGCCAGGTCGATCAACGCAAAGTGTTCGCCTCCCAACAACGTCGTCGTATGCCCACTAACACATGTAATTAAGCAGTAGGATACCTCCCTGTTCCGACATTCCAGCCTTACGAACGTGGAGGTAGCCAAGGGAATGAGAGTACAAAGCACATAACAAAACAGTGCTCAAACCGTAACATTTGTAAAAACCGACTCAAAGTGGGACATACCAAAAACCGTCACAAAACATGTGATACAAGCGAATGAAATATCATTTACTCAAAACATTAATATTATAAGTCACTACGTAAAATT
This sequence comes from Heliosperma pusillum, assembly GCA_022085475.1. NCBI lineage: Eukaryota > Viridiplantae > Streptophyta > Magnoliopsida > Caryophyllales > Caryophyllaceae > Heliosperma > Heliosperma pusillum. Next base: position 115,466 of record JAIUZE010066530.1, on the reverse strand, counting down.
ATACGATAAACGAATCATGCGAACTATTATAAACTACGAGTTTTAGAAATTATAAGAAAAATATACAGCCGCGTTGCCGGCCAGTCAGGGGACCGGCGGCCGGTACCCCGGCTCGCGCATCAAGCAAAATCCAAAAATCACAAAGAAAGTGCAGTGTGTTCCAGGCCGGTCTGGAGGCCGGCGGCCGGGCACCCGGCCAGGACCATCACTACTCACAAAAATCCAATTTTCCTACTGATGTGTTTCCAGCCGGTGGGCAGACCCGCGGCCGGTCACCCGCCTGGGAACCCCAGTTCACCCGAGAACCTTCATCAAGCATTCAATCATTTTCAATTCTCTTAATCTACTTCTATTATCTATCAACAATCAATATTCATCCTCAACAATCATCAACTAACAACATTCATCATCAATAACATAAATCCTAAGCTTACTAATCGTATTCTAAATATGAATTCTAACATAAAAAGCATGTAAAACACGTAAATGATATCGAGTAACCCTTTACCGTTACCTTTAAGCGTCTTTACTCCGCGTCAAGGTCCTCTTCAATTAAGAAATAGTCTTTGTCGGGGTCTTGAAGGTCACCACCTACAAATAGTTAATAAAAGATGAAATTACTTCACCTTGAGAAAGACGGAAAGTTTGAAAAGCGAGAAAGACGGTAATTTTATTACCAATACGGATAGAGGAAGCTAAGAGGGGAAGAATAAGATGAACTTACGAGAATTTGAGCGAGAAACGAATGAGATATGACGATTCTAAGCTTGGATCAAAATGGAGGCAAGGGTTTTGGTTGGTTTTTTAAGGAAGAAGAAATGTTATGTTTGTGTTGGAATGAAATAGGTTAAGGGGAGTATGAGATGTGTAAGGGAAAAAGTCAACAAAAGTCAAAGACGGCTTAAGACGGAATTTACTTGAAATCTCGCGTAATAACCAAATACGAACTCGGAAATTCTAAATTCGACTCGGAAAATTTAATTCTAAACTAAAACTAAAATTCGCTGAAAAGTATCCGTAAAATATTTTTACTAGAAAAATAGGGTACATTTGCGGGTGTTACACATATAAGCAACTAGGGGTCAATGCTATGTTAATCCAGTCCACTTTAATGGAGTCCAAAAATTGTCTCTACAATCCATTTGGATATAACAAATTACAAAACCGAGTTTATGAAACTCAAACGATAAATGTGATTATCATATATGAACAATCAACACAATGTTATTGCTTCATATCATATAATCTAAAGTATATTTCGTCCATGACAATTCATGACGATCTTATTAAATGCAATAAAGGCTTGGGTAGTGAATATACCATATATTCATTTATTCCAACTTTGTGAATTGCTTTTTCCTTCCATCCAACGTTATTCCTAATAACATGAATTCATCTATGTATATGTCTAGATCTCTATCTAGTGTTGGGCTCTTTAACTTGAAAGATACTCCCACTTGTTATCATGATAACTGATAGGTATTTAGGTGAAAGGATCTACCATTAGTTCCTTTTAAACCACCTTATCCTCATCATAATGTACTAGGTCTCTATTTGTAGAATTTGTAATGATATTCGAATTGGTCAACCTGAGCATCCCAAGCTTATACTGGAAAATGGTATGTTTGTTTTTGATGGGAAACCTATTGTCCTTAAAGCATGGTCGCCTGATGTTAAGATATCTAAAGTGTCTGTTAAAAAAGTGCCAATTTGGGTCAAATTAACAGGATTGGATTTGAAGTTTTGGGGAGCTAAGTGTTTGGAGAAGTTGGCTGGATTGATAGGTCGTTTTGTCAGAATTGATGATGCCACTATTGAGAAGAAGTTGCTGGGTTTTGCTCGTGTTATGGTGGAAGTGGAGATTGATCAAGTGTTTCCCAATTCTATTTGTTTTGAAGATGAAAAGGGATGTGTAGTTGATGTTCCTGTGGTCTATGATTGGTTGCCTGTTACATGTCAAAAATGTAAGGGCATTGGACATAAGATTGAAGTGTGTAGAAGGGCTAGTATGAAACCTATATCTGTACCACAGCTACCAAAGAAAGTTTGGATACCTAGGATGGTGCCAGAAGTGTTTGTGGATCCTAAGGAGTTTCCCCCATTACCAAAACCTGCAGTCAATACTTCAATGGTAACTCCTGTTACTACACCATTACCAGTGGTCCAAGGCTCTGTGTTTACTCCTGCACGAGTGATTACTAGATTAACTAGACATGAGACTAGGGCAACTGGTGGTACTGAGGATGATTTTGCTGTTAGTTTTAATGTTGAGTTAGATTAAGCTCTTACACAGGCTGAAATGGTTGATAAAGGAGGGGGAAAGGAACCCTGCCTTAACCATGCTTAAATTTGGTATGTGGAATGTTAGGGGGTTAAATAGTGATACTAAACAGGCGGATGTCAAATGGTTTTTACATCAGCATGGTTTTGATCTATTTGGTCTCCTTGAGACAAAGGTTAAGCCTTTGTCTCTAAATAAAGTTATTGGTAATATGGGTGTTGGTTGGGAGATTGCTAGTAATACTAGTTGTCATCCTGGTGGTAGAGTGTGGGTTATGTGGAAGGCTAATACAGTTGATCTTGATATTGTTGGAATGAGTGAGCAGTTTATCCATACTAAGGTTAAAGACAAAGTTCTGGGTTATACTTTTTTTGCCACGTTTGTCTATGCTTTTAACAAGATTGAGGATAAGGTGCCCTTATGGAATGATCTGTTGGCATTTAATATCTCTGGTCCTTGGGTCTTGTTGGGTGATTTCAACAATGTTTTATATATGAATGAAAGATTGGGTAAACCTGTTAAGAATGAGGAAATTCGTCCTTTTCAGAGGGTAGTGAATCTTTGTGACCTTTATGATATGAAGTCGACTGGTTCTTTTTTTACTTGGAACAATAAACATCCTAGTGAATCTAGAATTTTTAGTCGTATTGATAGGGTGTTAGTGAATGGAGACTGGCTGAATTTGTGGCCTGATTGGTTTGCTCATTATTATCCTGAAGGATCTTTTGATCATTGTCCTTGTGTAGTATCTTGTGGTGGTCTTGCTAGTGTGAAGAAGAAACGTTTTAAGTTTTTTAATATGTGGGTTAAAGCTCCTGAATTTGGTTCTTTGGTAGAGATGGAGTGGAAAGTTAATGATGTGGGAACTAAAAGTTTCCAGATTATTACTAAATTGAAGAGGTTGAAGTTTACTCTGAAGCAGCTGAACTGTAGTGTGTTCTCTGATGTTGAAAGAAATGCTGATGTAGCTTATCAGCTTTTGCTTGATAGTCAAATTGCCCTTCAGCAGGATCCTGTCAATAGTGTTCTGATGGACAAAGAAGCTCAGCTTAGACAGTCTTATCTTATGTTAGCTGATGCTAGAAATGCTTTTTTGAGGCAGAAAGCTAAATGTGTGTGGGCCTATGAAGGAGATGCTAATACTACCATGTTTCATCATGCTATTAGACATAGACAAATCCAGAATAAGATTGTGTCAATTGAGAATGATAATGGTGTGCTTTGTACTAAACCTGATGAGATCCTCCAAGCCTTTGTAGAGTTTTATAAGCAGTTGTTAGGTACTTGTGCTACTACTTCTGATTATCATGAGCACATTATTAGACAGGGAATTCTGGTTGATGAAGGGGACTGGTCTGATATGTGCAGCCTACCTAAAAGTCCATAGACCTTAATTAGACTCCTCTAATTATTTACTAAATTACTTATTAATTTAGTTTATAATAATCTATGTAACATGCATGCAAATATAAAGACATTTATATAAAAGAAGAAATTTCCTCACATTGATATGAAAATAATATGGGCACAACAAGAACACCTTCTTGTTGTTCTTGAGCTAATAATATGGATGAACACAAACAATCTCCAAAGAAGAAGATCTCCTCTAAGTTGCACCAAGATTAACCCAAATAATCTGCCCTTATTATTAACTAGAGAATAAGATAGATATTATACTACTAATATTGTGACTATATTACTACACTAGTAATACTTAGTAGATATTAGTATTTGAGAGTTTATAGTGAGAAGAAGAGTTTTAGAGAGAAGTATGACAATTGCACAAAAATGAAGTAAGTATAAAATGAACACAAATGCTCATTTTATAGCCATCATGGCCGGTCCATATTGTCCAAATAAGGACTCTTATTTTGCATAATTTGATCACATGCATTAGAGTGGAGTGTTGTAGAAAGGATGATGATTATATTCAACTTGTTATGTCACCTTCAAAAGGTAACTAAGGAGTGTAAACATGAACAAAAATCATCCCCCTTGTAACTACTTCAAAACCGGCCCTCTTGGCCTAGTTAGGTCCATTTTGATTTTTGATATTTGTCTCACAAATACTTATTGATCATATGGTTAATTATCTTGTATAATTAAGTGTTAATTTGATCATATAACAATTATATGACTCAATTAACTAAATAATATGTACTTAACATTTTAAGTAATATTTTACCATTATATCAATATATAATGGGTCCCACAATGCTTAGTTAAGTTATTTTACAACTCCTTGTCAATATAATTAACTAATTACCTCTATCTCAAAACCTCAACTAATTTAGTAATTTACCGATTAATTACTAAGTTAAATCTTATTTAATCGTATTAAAATAAGATATAAATTTATTAGTCAATTATCGCATAATTGAAAAATAAGTTTAATCGAATTTGAGTTCTTAACTCAATTTCTAACAATTAACTCTCGTACTTATCGAATATATGTAATGTACTAATTAACTGTATCGTATACAAATAATTAGTTATTATTTGGATTTCATCCTTTAGGTGTGACCGAAAGGGATCAGTTGATCACCGCCGTCAAACGACAATAACTTCAAACTCTAGTCAGCCAACCGTTATTGATTTACGTTAATCAACTGACTAATCATATATATAGTCAATAAATATCTCAATTATATTCCTTAATAAGATTCAATATGTGGCGCACTATTGTGGAGGACACCTACTCCAACAATCTCCCACTTGTCTGACACAAGTGTGCGTCACCGATTCTCTTGTCTCTTTATCACATCTCCCACTCAACGCAAGGTGTCTCCCAGGTCGCACTTGCGATTGACAATATCTAGAGTGGTTTTTCTCGATAGGGAGAGTAACTGTCTGACCGGAAAATCTACCATAGATCTTTTTCCGAGCGTGGCCACGCATTTACAGTAACTTCTCCTCGAGTGGCCTAAAGATGTTTTTACCCAACGTGGGTGGACAATTCCTGTTGATCCATCTACTCTGTATGATGCAGATCACCATGATCCAGAAGAAGTCCATCGACCTCCTTTTATGGCACGACCTAGAACATCAACCAAAACCAATCGGAAACTGCACCGACTCAGATAGACGGTCGCCAGTCAAAAGAATCGACTTATAGGAATAAGATAGAATACCCTGCCACGACCAGGCATCAAATAATTGATTTAAGGGTCTCTACCATGTCACTGTCCGACAGAGTGTCTTACAGTCTGTCTATGTAAACGACCAGTCATCTCCATGACCCCATGGTGCTGAACCAACCATCGATCTATTTACAATCTAGTCATTTCGAGACGTCACCTCATTGAGTGGCTAGGGACAAAATACTAAGTTCGTCCTATTCACTTGAATAGGGTCCAACAATCTATTCGGATAAACAAAGTATTAAATTTAGTCAAACTAAATAAAAGAGTTTAAAATAAAACTCGAACAATGAATGCCATTATCATATATGAAATAATTAATACAACATTCAATTATTACATATTACATAACCTAAAGGAATTCTGGCACACGTCTCAATCCCATTGTGACGACATGACCATCATGCTTAGCCTTTGATAAAGGCTTGGTTAAAGGATCAGCAATGTTGTCATCTGTCCCAACCTTACAAATGTCAATTTCCTTTCTGTCCACGTAATCTCTAATTACATGATATTTCCTAAGTACATGTCTAGACTTGTTACTAGACTTGGGCTCTTTTGCCTGAAAAATAGCCCCACTGTTATCTCAATAAATTGTGATAGGATCTTTGGCAGTAGGGACTACTGATAGTCCTTCCAAAAATTGCCGAATCCACACAGCTTCCTTTGCAGCTTCAGACGTTGCAAGGTACTCTGCTTCTGTTGTAGAATCCGTTGTAACGCTTTGCTTGAAACTCTTCCAGCAAACAGCTCCTCCATTCATCATATAAACGTAGCCGGATTGGGATTTCATATCATCCCTATCTGTTTGAAAACTGGCATCTGTGTAACCCTTTACACGTAACTCAGTCTCGCCTCCAAACACTAAGAACGAATCCTTAGTCCTTCTTAAGTACTTAAGGATGTTCTTTACGGCTATCCAGTGACTCTCACCTGGATTTGCTTGGTAACGACTTGTCATGGTCAAAGCATATGCAACGTTGGGACGAGTGCACATCATAGCATACATGATTGATCCAACAGCTGATGCGTAAGGGATCAATTTCATGCGTTCAATCTCCTCGGGTTTCGTAGGGCACTCTGACTTGCTCAAAGTGATCCACTTTCCCATAGGACTATAAAGCCCTCTTAGAGTCCTTTAATGTTTGGAAACGACAAGAAAGCTTATCAATAGAAGTCTCTTGGACTTAATGCTAGTATCCTTTTAATCTATCCCTTATAGACCGGATACCTAAGTGCCGCTGGGCCCTCCTAAGTCTTTCATTGGGAAATGTATTCCTAGCCACTCCTTTACAGAAGTGAGCATTGGAATATCATTCCCAATGAGTAGTATGTCATCTACATACAAGACTAGAAAAGTTACTTTACTCCCACTAAACTTCATGTATAAACACGGTTCCTCGACGCTTCGAGTGAAACCATTTTGTTTAATTACATGATAGAAACGATGATTCCAACTCCTGGATGCTTGCTTAAGACCATAGATGGATCTCTTAAGTTTGCATACCTTCTTAGGGTTTGATGGATCCACAAAACCTTCAGGTTGTGTCATGTACACTTCCTCTTCTAGAATCCCATTCAAGAAGGCGGTTTTGACATCCATTTGCCAAATCTCATAATTATGAAATGCGGCAACCGCTAAGATAATCCTTATGGATCGAAGCATGGCGACTGGGGCGAAGGTTTCGTCATAGTGAAGACCATGAACTTGGGTGAAACCTTTTGCCACCAATCTAGCTTTATAAACATCATTATGTTTGTCTATGCCACTTTTGATCTTATAGATCCACTTACACTGAAGAGGTCGTACCTCCTTAGGTAAATCAACCAAGTCCCATACTTGATTGTCGTACATAGAATCCATTTCGGATTGCATGGCTCCTAGCCATAGCTTTGAGTCGGGACTAGAAATGGCTGCTTTGTAGGTAGTAGGTTCGTTACTTTCAAAAAGTAACACATTATAGTCATCACCTTCCTCTATAATACCAAGGTATCTATCAGGTTGATGACTAATTCTGCTTGACCTCCTAGGTTCCGAAGGAATAATGACCGTACCAGACGAAGAGGGAACGTTTTCCTCGTCGTCCTTTTCGGTTTGTGGCTCTTGGACTTCATCAAGTTCAAATTTTCTCCCACTCTGTCTTTTAGAAATAAAATCATTTTCTAAAAAGACTGCATCACGAGACACAAACACTTTGTCCTCGTGTTTATTGTAGAAGTAATAAGCACGTGATTCCTTTGGATATCCTACAAAAAGACATTTGTCAGATTTGGGTGCGAGTTTATCGTCAGACTTATTCTTAACAAAAGCCTCGCATCCCCAAATTCTCATAAATGACAAATAAGGGACTTTTCCTGTCCATATCTCATATGGAGTCTTGTTTGCCGCTTTAGTCGGGCTTCGATTTAGTGAAAATATTGCAGATAAGATAGCAAAACCCCAAAAATAATCAGGAAGCTCTGTTAGACTCATCATAGATCGAACCATATCTAATAAAGTTCGATTTCTCCTTTCGGATACACCGTTTAATTGAGGTGTTCCAGGAGGAGTCCATTGTGATACTATACCACAATCTTTTAGGTGTGAATCAAATTCATGGTTCAAGTATTCACCACCACGATCGGATCGTAGGGTTTTAATCTTTTTATTCAATTGGTTTTCTACTTCATTTTGAAATTCTTTGAATTTTTCAAAAGCATCACTTTTATGCCTCATCAAGTAGACATATCCATATCTACTCAAGTCGTCGGTAAAAGTAATGAAGTAGTGATAACAACCTCTAGCTCGGATAGTCATTGGACCGCATACATCCGTGTGTATAAGTCCTAATACTTCACTTGCTCGTGTCCCTTTTCCCGTAAAAGGAGCACGAGTCATCTTGCCTAGAAGACAAGATTCGCATACGCCATAAGATTCGTAATCGAATGGTTTGAGTACTTTAGATGAAACAAGTCTCTTTATGCGTCGTTCGTTTATGTGCCCTAAACGACAATGCCAAAGGTATGATTGATTAGGTTCACCTGTTTTGAGCTTCTTGTTTTCTACATGATAGACCTCTTTTGCAATATCTAGAACATAAATACCTCCAATAGAAATGGCCTCGCCATAAACCATTTCATTAAAAGCAAAAGTACAACAGTTGTTCTTAATGCAAAAAGAAAAACCTTCCATGTCTAACACGGAAATGGAGATAATGTTCTTGGTAAGAGTTGGAACATAATAGCAATTATTTAAATACAACTCTAAACCATTAGGCAAAAGAAGAACGTAGGTGCCCACGGAAACTGCGGCTACCTTAGCTCCATTTCCCATGCGTAGGTCCACGTCACCCTTGGCTAGTGCTTGCACGTCCCTCAGCCCCTGTACATGATTACAAAGGTGAGAACCACAACCGGTATCAAATACCCAAGAAGAGGTACTAGCAAAGTTAATATCTATCATATAGAGTGATGAAAGAATTTTACCTGACGTTGTCACACAACCGTCTTTCTTGTCTTTCAAGTACTTGGGGCAATTGCGTTTCCAATGCCCTTTGCCATTACAATAATAGCAATCCGCCTCCGCGTGTTTGTTGACCTTGGGCTTGGCCTTATAAAAGACCTTGGCCTTTCCCTTGCCGGATTTCTTGAAAAGAGTCTTACCTTTTCCCTTGTCCTTCCTCACCCCAAGGTTCATGTTCTTCATTTTCATGGAAAGAACATCCTTGGGTTCACTCCCACTAGCCTCCATGTCCCTCTCCGCTTGGGTGAGGAGTGCATGGAGTTCATGGAAACTCTTGTCCATGCCATTCATGTTATAGTTCACCCTAAATTGGGTGAACTTAGGTGAGAGTGAATGAAGGATCTTACCCACCACCAAATTCTTCGGAATTTTGCACCCTAGACGCTCTAAGGTGTCCGCGTACTCAACCATTTTGAGCACGTGTGGGCCAACTTTTTGGCCCCTTTGAAGCTTAGTGTCAAAGAATTTCGTAATCGCCTCATATTGGAGAATTTGAGGGGCTTGCGAAAACATCGAAGTGATCCTCGTGAATATCGCATATGCATTGAGAGAGATCAATTGGAGTTTGAGTTTGGGTGAGATTGACCAAATCAAGACATTCTTGACGTCATTAGCAACCTTCAAATAAAGGTCATATTCGGCCCGAACCACCGCGGACGATCTAGGCGCGGGTTCGGTGGGGGGCTCTTCGACCAAGTAGCGAAGCACGTTATCGGATAACGCGGCGCTCTTGATCGTTGATTCCCATTCAACGAAGTTACTTCCGTCATCCTTAAGGACACACTTGTCCATGACGGACCTCAACCATGAGTCTCTACCCAAGGTTGCAACGTTTGATGATGTTGACATTATGCGAATATGGTAACTACAACAAAAAGAAATATATAAACATTCATTGTTAATTTACTTGAAAAAACATTTTAACAAGTTTAGCATTCATATAATGACCTCTCACTAAATTATATAAATGATTCCAAGACCCATTTTTATTTAAAAATAGTCATCGCATGCTATCTTTATTTAGAAATGGTAAGTCGTTATTTTTGACTAATTCTACCCTTAGAACTCTGTTGACGGATTTACTAATCACTCTCCTAGTCCCAAGATAACGCTTAATCCCTCGTTGAGTCCAATCCAATTTTAGCTTGTGATCGTATCACCCTACTTACCTGAGGTAAAAAGGGACCCACGAGCGTGGTAGCCCTAATGAACACGGGATTCATAGGTGTTATTAATTGGTACGGCTAATCTCAATTTTTTAAATATGTGAGAGATCTTGTCAATTTAGTTATTAATTCCCTATAAGTGAACTAAGTCGGTGAATTGTGAATAACGTTGAATTGACAATAACGGTAAATAAACTGCATGTGTGACGATTTTGGCATGAGCGGAAATAAAGCAAGCAATCAAGCAACATAAAAATCCTAGTATGGCCACCTAGCTAATCAAAATTAACTAGATAGTTACAAATTCGGAAACCAACTCCTTGGTCCCTTGCCTTTTCACTTGGAACACCTTCCAAAATGGCACCGTGTTGAGGAAGCCACCGGTCTTCATAAAAATAATTACAAATGTACAAATTCCTATTATACATTTATTCTATAAAATAAAATTATTAAATTATACAAACCGGCGATACGAGATCGCAATTATTACAACCAAACCGTTATTCCCTTACATTACGGGTAATAACGATAAAAAATAACTGGGCCATACTAGGTACAAACTTTGCATAAATTATTAAATAAATGACATTCATTCATTCAAACATAAATAAAATAAATTGCTGCAAAATTCATGCCAAAATCGTCCTAAGTTCAATTCATGCTCATTGTAGCTCGATTTCTTCCGGGATTCATTGATTTTTAACCATTAAAAATCAATATCAACCTTTAAATCGCATTTAAATTCAAACTAATTAACTAACCTGTTTTAAAACTCAAAATTAGTCACTACTAATTTTTTTGGTCATTAATTAAATCGATTTGATTTCATTTGCTAAATATTACGGTTTAATCATAACAATTATGAAATAAAACCAAAATAAAAATAAACATCATAAAATTTGAAACCAAAAATTTTGTACATTCTGGAACAACTCCAGGAACTATAAAAATAAAAAATATTTGCTCAAAAAATTTAAATTAATTTTATGAACAAATAGCTTTGTATTTAATGGTTTTATCAAATAAAAACATTAGATATAGTAAAACAGTGAAACAAATTATGAAATTTCACCAAGAGTATCAAAATCAGAATGTAAAATGTAAAAAAAATTTTCAATACCATAAATGGATGTTTCAATTTTATGAACATTATAATCTCATATTATCGACTTTTATCGTATAAAAATCAATGAACATGCAATACATAAGTAAAATTCACGAACTTTTACATACAATATGTAAGAAATGCATGTGAGATCATATTAAAATTTCATGGCCAGAATCAACATGCAACTATTTTTAGTTAACTTTTAACTCATAAAATGCATGTTAACTCGGTTTAAACGCCAAAAATCAAAATAAATAGCAAATTAATCCCTAAAATCACGAAATTTGACCACAAACATTTTGAGGTCAGTAGGTATACATGCACCAAACATTTTTGTCAGAATCGTATTTTAACTCAAAATCATTGATTTATTAGTTATCTTATAACTTTAATAAAAATGTCCAAAATGAACATGCATGCTACAAGCTAGCTCTGATACCACATGAAAGTCCATAGACCTTAATTAGACTCCTCTAATTAGTTGCTAAATTACTTGTTAATTTAGTATTTAATGATCTATGTAACATGCATGCAAATATAAAGACATTTATATAAGAGAAGAAATTTCCTCACATTGATATGGAAAATATAAGGGCACAACAAGAACTCCTTCTTGTTGTTCTTGAGCTAATAATATGGATGAATACAAATAATCCCCAAAATAGAAGATCTCCTCTAAGTTGCACCAAGATTAACCCAAATAATCTACCCTTATTATTAACTAGATAATAAGATAGATATTATTCTACTAATATTATGACTATATTACTACACTAGTAATACTTAGTAAATATTAGTGTTTGAGAGTTTTAGTAAGAATATGAGGTTTTGAGAGAAGTAAGAATACAAAGCACAAAATGAAGTAAGTATAAAATGAACACAAGTGCTCATTTTATAGGCCTTTTGGCCGGTCCATATTGTCCAAATAAGGACTCTTATTTTGTTCATTTGATCACATGCATTAGAGTGGAGTGTTGTAGAACAAGTGATGATTGTTTACTACTTGTTATGTCACTTTCATAAAGTAACTAAAGAGTAAAAATAAGAACAAAATCATCACCATGTAACTACTAGCCAACCGGCCACCATGGCCTTAGTTTGGTCCATTTTGATTTTTGATATTTGTCTTACAAATACTTATTGATCATATGGTTAATTATCTTGTATAATTAAGTGTTAATTTGATCATATAACAATTATATGACTCAATTAAATAAATAATATGTACTTAACATTTTAAGTAATATTTTACCATTATATCAATATATAATGGGTCCCACAATGCTTAGTTAATTTATTTTACAACTCCTTGTAAATATAATTAACTAATTACCTCTATCTCAAAACCTCAACTAATTTAGTAATTTAACGATTAATTACTAAGTTAAATCTTATTTAATCGTATTAAAATAAGATATAAATTTATTAGTCAATTATCGCATAATTGAAAAATAAGCTTAATCGAATTTGAGTTCTTAACTCAATTTCTAATAATTAACTCTCGTACATATCGAATATATGTAATGTACTAATTAACTGTATCGTATACAAATAATTAGTTACTATTTGGATTTCATCCTTTAGGTGTGACCGAAAGGGATCAGTTGATCACCGCCGTCAAACGACAATAACGTCAAACTCTAGTTAGCCAACCGTTATTGATTTACGTTAATCAACTGACTAATCATATATATAGTCAATAATTATCCCAATTATATTCCATAATAAGATTTATTATGTGGCGCACTTTTTTGGAGGACACCTACTCCAACATAATCATCCCTTTGTATTCTTGTTAATGAGATTTAATTAAGTGATTGCACTATTGTTGAGCACACTTACTCCAACAGAGACTAGATAGGAATAGATCTAACCCTAAAAGACACGATTTGATATAAAAGACGACAAAAACCCACTAATATTGATTATTAGGGATCTAAGTCAAGACAAACTATCTAAATATGAAATTATATTAAAAGGCGATTTATAAGAAATAATAAAAAACTAATAAGGGTTTTGAAAAGATTTGAGCATGAATCCGACATAAATCTTACATGATACAGGATAAAAATAAAAGATGAGATTATTACACCCTCAGACTTACATGTTGACAAAACGAGATTAACCAAGTTGCGTTTTAGCGATAGCTCGACTCGAATGTAAAGAAAGTGCCCTTGTAAGAAGATTAAATCGATTAATTAAATTGATTAAGTTTAGTGGTCAAATTGGTAAGTTGATGCAAGAACGTGACGGGAACCCAGAAGGATATGAGCTTACGTAGTCGATTGACCAAGCACGTAGATGTCAAAATGCTTATAGCAAGGTCTAGAATGCAAATAGAGAGAAGAGAAGGGGCGGAATTGCGGTTGTGACAACCCTCGCGAATGCGGAAATATAAAACATACAAGCATGTGAAATAATATGCGGAAATGTGAAGTTTTAAAAACCTTTAAACATGCAAGATATATATAACACGAGGTGTGTCAAAATGTTACAACTAAATACGGAATTACAACAAAGAGACGGGGTCTCTTAAAATGTTAGCAAAGAACAAGTGTTTAACAAAACTAGCTACTATCGTCTAGAGGTGAAACTTCCAGGGACAACGCCCGCTAGCTCACACCCGAACCCCAAAACCATCATATCCAAAAAGTCATCCAATGCAAGCAACCTGTTCATTCATGAAAAACATGAACGCCACAGTCAGTGGGGAGTAACTCCGGGTTCTCCCAGCCATATCACCTTTAACGTACATATAATGAAATACAAAAGTAGAGCATGCATAAATATATATACATGTGAGTTGCGATAAGAATAGATAGGCAATTCTATAGATAATGATAAGAATGTGGAAACAAATCCGAATCCATCATGTTATCAAAGACTCGGGAAGACACTCTTAGGCAATCGAATACGCTCACTAGGGCTTACATCTCACCGTTAGCGGTATAAGATTCATAAGATTGAGACTCGACAGACAAACCAGTCAAGTCATGCGATGATCACAGTAAATCCAACATATTATCATCCATTCACGAACCAAGACCAATGACGGTGTCCAATCATGCAATGACCATGAACAAATCATGAAATCACGCATTCAAAGACGACAAGACGACAACTCTCACGGTAAATGAAACGCACTAACATCGTGTCCCAGCAAGAATGATTAAAAGGCGTCCACGAGATCACATTTCCCTGAACTCATACACGATCACATTTCGTATATGTAGACTAATTTCCTCCTAGTAGGAACGATAATTAAACGGCTCCTAATCTAAACCTGGCCAGATTCTTGGAATCACATTTTCCGATTCGACATGCGATAAACGTTTCGCATCCAAGACTCGGGCTTATAATAATATATGCCGAGTACCCCAAATTCGGTAGGTCAATTCACGAAAGAGGCGGAAAAACAGCTCAAGCCTCATAACAAGCGGTACGCTACATGCAAATAACACCACCTCGCAAGTACACAACATTTGACGGCCGGGTCGATCAACGCATAGCGTTCAACTCCCAACAACGTCGTCGTATGCCCACTAACACATGCATTTAAGCAGTAGGATACCTCTCCGTTCCGACATTCCAGCCTTACGAACGGGAAGGTAGCCAAGGGAATGAGAGTACAAAGCACAAGACAAAATAGTGCTCAAACCGTATCATTTGTAAAAACCGACTCAAAGTGGAACATATCGAAAAACCGTCACGAAACATGTGATACAAGCGAATAAAATATATATATCCAAAACATGAATATTATAAGTCACTACGTAAAATTATACGATAAACGGATCATGCGAACTATTATAAATTACGGGTTTTAGAAATTGTAGGAAAAATATACAGCCGTGTTCCAGGCCGGGCAGGAGACCGGTGGCCGGTGGGCCGGCTCAGAACACAGGGCAAAAACCAAAAATCACCAAAACAGAGAAATGTGGTCTGGGCCGGTCGGTGGACCGGCGGCCGGTCGACCGGCACAGAGCCCCTCTTCATACAAATCCAAAATTTCCAAATGTGTTACTGATGTGTTCCCAGCCGTTTGGCAGACCGGCGGCCGGTCGACCGGCCAGGAGCACCAGTTCACCCGTGAGCCTTGCTCACTTAACCAAATCAATCCAATTCTCATATATACTTCTAATAATCATCAACAATCAATATATGTCATCAACATTCATCATATAACCTCATTCATTAATCATAGCATGGTTCCTAATCTTCCTAATCGTATTCTAAAACGATTTCTAGCATATAAAGCATGTAAAACACGTAAATGATACCGAGTAACCCTTCACCATTACCTTTACGCGTCTTTAAACGGTTACTAAGCTTTCCTAGTCTCCACCTACATACAATTAGATAATAAAAGAGGAATATCATCCACCTTGAGAAAGACGGATAATTTAAAAAGCGAGAAAGACGGTAATTTTATTACCAATACGGATAGAGGAAGCTAAGAGGGGAAGTATAAGACGAACGTACGCGAATTCCGACAAGAAACGAATGCGGTATGATGATTATAAGATCGGATCAAAGAGGGGTTTAGGTTTTGGTGATTTGATGAGGAAGAAGGAATGATTTTGGTGTTTGTGTTAATGAAATAGGTTAAGGAGTATGAGGGAGTATAAGTAAGGGGTGAGTCGGAAAAGTCAACGAAAGTCAAAGTCGACTTAAGAGTCAAGAAAATTCAAAGGCGACTCAAAAGTCAAGAAAAGTTAAAGACGACTCAAAAGTCAAGAAAGTCAAACTCGACTCAAAAGTCAAGAAAAGTCAAAGACGACTCAAAAGTCAAGAAAAGTCAAACTCGACTCAAAAGTCAAGAAAAGTCAAACTCGCCTTAAAACGGGATTTTCATGGAATCTCGCAGAAATTCCAAATACGAACTCGGAAATTCTAAATTCGACACGGAACATAAAATTATAAATTAAAACTTAAATTTGCTGAAAAGATTTCGTAAAATATTTCTACTAGAAAAATAGGGTACATTTCCGGGTGTTACAGCGGCCCTTGGAAGAGGCGCAGCACCCGTTGCGTCATTTTCCAAGCAGTTTCCTACTTTAAAAGAAAGCTTTCCGCGTTTCTTTTATGGAATTGCGGTAGATTTCGAATTCTTTCTAAAAAAAATACGGATATATTTTACCAAGAAATATAAGTTTTAAAATATTAAAATATCCGGAATATTCTCGAGCGTTCAGACTCGGTTTTAAAAGACAGTTTATAGAAAATGAAGCGGTTTTCGATCCGAACTCCAAATAAACTCTAATGACTGTCAAAACGACCGTATCGGCACGTAGATAAAGACCAAGGGGTATGCACAAGTGTCAAACATGTGGCCCAATCATCACTAGGAGGTTGGCGAAAGGTGTAGAAACGAGGTATCTACACATAGATCTTAAAACACCTAAATTAACAAGTAATTTAGTAATATAATTGGAGGAGTCTAATTATCGTCTATCGACTTTCAGGTCGGAGCTCCCAAATATTTTCCCATCGAAGAAGAACCGCAAACACTAAAAATATCATAGCAGTCCCTTGCAAATGATAGTCTAACATTAGGACTAACCAAGATAGCAGATTTTTGTTTGTTAATCAGTTGCCCATAAGCCTTACAATATTGACCAATAATCATATTCAGAGAACGACATGAATTGGAGTTTCCTTCAATGAAGAAAATAGAATCATCTGCAAACAAGAGATGAGAAATAGCTGCAGACTGTCTTGAGATTTGGATACCCTTAAAGAGACCATTTGTTTCCTCCCAAAGGATATTCTGAGACAGAATTTCTGTACAAATCACAAAGATATAAGGAGATAAAGGGTCCCCTTGTCTTAGGCCACCCTTAGGAATGATCCGATTAGACGTAATTCCATTAATCAAGACTTTGTATGAAACCGATGTAATGCATTTCATGATAAGATTAATAAATTTCTTAGGAACTACTAGTTTGGTAAGAGAGCCTCGAATCAAATTCCAGTTCATTCGATCATAAGCCTTACTCATATTAGCCTTAAAGGCCATTCTTTGATTTATCCTTTTTCCTGAGCTTGAAATAGAATGAATAATTCATTAGAGATCAAAATATTATCCGATATATTTCTTCTAGGAATAAACGCATTTTAGAATTCACCAATAATCTTCCCAATGATCTTGCTTAACCGGTTAGTAATGCACTTAGTAATAATCTTCTTAGTATTGTTACAAAGGCTTATAAGTCTGAAGTGATCCACCGATTCCGGAGATGGAACTTTAGGGATAAGAGTAATAAATGTTCTGTTAAGTTCCTTCAGGATGTAATCGCTATTAAGAATACCAAGGACAGCTGAGATAACGTCGTTCTTGATAAAATGCCAACATCTTTGATAAAAAATAGCAGGAATACCATCTGGACCCGGGGATTTTAGAGGTCCTAATTAATAAACCGCTTTAGGAACCTCCTTTGAAGAAAATGGTTTATTGTGAAAGTCCAAATCATCCTGATCAAGCCTTGAATTTATTTTACTGAAAAAAGAAGATTCCACACCCATGTAATGTTCATACGGCAGATCTACTAACTCAGCTTGGAAAAGCCGAGCATAGTAATTTTGAAAAGAATTCGTGATAACCACCTCATCAAAGCACCATTGACCATCATACAAGATTAAACCTTTAAAATTTCTTCCAGATCTACCCTTGACGTGATTAAAGAAATATTTCGAACGTCCGTCATTCATCCATATAACTTTAGCTTGTTGTTTCCAGTATTAACTCCCAACTCAATCCCTTTCTCTAGCTCTTTATCAAAGTCCGTCAATTTTACTCTCCATTCCGACTTCTTATATAAAGACCAAATTTTAAAACCCGTACGGGCCCTTGATAGTTTCCGCATAAGACGAAACGCAAATGATCCATAAACCGGTAAATTCCAGTCTGATTGTATTGTACTCAAACACTCCTCAAATTCAAAATTCCATGCTTCCCACCTTACACGGTCTGCCTTTTCTGGTGATTATTAAATCAGAGTCGAAAATAATAGGAGCATGATCGGAGATCTGAATAGGTAGGTGAAGAACACCAAAATTACGAAATAAGTTGTTCAAATCCCAAAAACAAAGAGCCTTATCTAGTCTTTCAAATATTAAATCTCCTGAATTCCTTTTATTACACCAAGTGAATTTAGGTCCATTGAAATGAATGTCCATGAGGTGATGAGAGAGTTTCAAATTACGGAAGCACTCAATTCCCCGAATAGGACGAGTAGATCCTCCAAGTTTGTCTTTGATGAGGGCAAAATCATCACTCCCAAATCAAGATAAATACTTATAAACCAAACAACCTAAGCTAGTAGCTAAGGAAGTAAGGTGTCGGTCCACAGGGACGGGAGATGCTAAAAGGTCACATAAGCAAGTCTTATGTCTACACAAATTCACAATTAAAATGATATGGTTTTGGTCTAAATCTAATAAACAATAAGTAAAGAAAATTTAAGCAAGTTGAGAAGATTAAAATAAACACAATAAAATGCAAATAAACGAAATCAAATAAAGGAAGAACTATGGTCAATCAGGTTCATTTGAATGATAAGAGGTTATAAAAGATTTGGGGTCAAAAGTGAAGTAAGGTCTACGCTCGGGTCACGTCCTCTCGGTCTTATGACCGTCTTAGGTCCAACTAGAGAGCTCTCGCATCTTACTAGTCTTCCCTACCAAGTTTAAGTTATTCTATGGTCCAGCCTAGTCTCTCGATCTAAAGGCCGCTCCAAACAAAAGATTAGCTGAATGTAAAATCGCATAGGCAACTAAACAAACACTTAAAGTGCATTAAACTTAGAGACTATAACAACATGAAAATACCCAACTTAAAACAATAAAAAAAACCCTAAAACATACTTCAAAATTCCCCTCAAACCCTAAAAATTATCTACTCAAACATGGATAATATTAAGCTAACAAAACTACCCATTAACAATAAAAATGGAATAAACATAATTAAATGTATAAAGATAAGAACTTTAATGAAATTCAACACTAAATCTATAACACAAATTCTTATTTAAGACGGATACCATATTCTCTCATAAAATACCCATCAAGGGTGAGTGGAGAGCACATGGGGGTGACCACCTTGTCCCCTCTACCCATTTCTTCTCACAAAATACCCGTTGCAAGATCCGACCCGTATTAAGCAAGACCTATTGAATCTATAAAAACAATAAATTATAGGCAAGAACAATAATAAAAGAGAGATTGAGAAAATGATATTAAACTAACATTAATGGGAAAATAAAAGTAGATCTTCGCAGAGAATTAAAAAAGATAAAAACTTGTGATCAATGTCAAGAGATAATCTTAAACTAATTAAAGAGAGAAAAATAAAATAAGAAGAAGTTTTCTATTTTCTAATTACATTTTACTGTTGCCTACTGTTTTCGTCCCAAAGATAAGCCCCCTAAAAGAATCAGACTCCCCTTTGTTTTTATAATTTCAATTCCAATGAAACGACATGACCTACAGAAAAAAAAAACGCAAAGCCAAAAAAAAGAACTACCAGGTCAATTAATGAGTGACAAAAGCGTCTTTCTTCTTTATTCTTCTTTCAACACTTTCAAACAGCTGTTACCAAGTTATGGTTGGGTCCGTCGAACACAAACCTAGACCGAACCTTGATGATTGACCATGGGTCAAGCCGGTTGCTGGTACTGTTGTGCTACGAGACGGTGGCTGGCGACGAGTTTGGTGATGGTGTTGATGTTTTGGATGCAAAGGGGATGAGCGGCGAAGATGAGCGACTTGTAGTGGTTCGATTGATTGGTGGAAGCTGCTCCTGGTCGGAGCAGGGGGAACAGAGGTGAGTCGAGGTGGTGGTTGCTGGGTCGAGCCAAGGCAGAGAAGAGAGCTGAGGCGAGATGGTGCGCGGAATCTGGTTACGGTGCTAATGCTGATGTGCGTAGATGGCGGCAACGAGGGGAGCACGGTGGTCGAGTAGAACGAAGATGGAGGATATGGTGGCGTAAGTAGTCTGAACTGGTGTTGCGCAGGTACAACGTGATGGATAGAGTTTGACGTGATGGTCTTGGTGGGTCAATGGGTGGCAAGCCGAGGACAACATGTGATGTTGGGTTCAGGCAAGAGGCAGCGAGTTTGGTTCCGTTGTCGGGTTCTTAACTGAGTTGAACTCAGTTATTGAGACGAGTTTGAGGAGAACTGGACTCGAGTTTGGATTCCGAGTGTAGGATTGAAAATGGAAATGGTGATTGTTTGGGATGATAAAAGAGGTTGCATTTGGTATTATTTATACAGTGAAATTTAAAGGCATAGAACTAGAGCTGGCCAACATTGCGGGTTGGCCCGGTCCACACTGGCCCGCCCCGCCCAACCGGGCTCCAACTTCCCTGGCCCACTGGCCCGCCCAACCCGCTCCCCCAAATCGGGCCGGTCCCGGGCTCCATTTTCCCCGGCCCACACCCCCAGCCCGCCCAGCCCACACTGACCAGCACCCATTTTTAATCATTTTTTCCCAATCGGGCCGGTCCAGGGCCACCAAATCCCCAGCCCGGCCCGCTGCAGCCCGGCATGATGTACGGCTCTACATAGAACTGCGATGTTAGTAGTTGGCTAAGGTCAAATGGTTGACTTGGCTCCTCCTCATATTTAACTCATCTTCTCGGTGCTTATTAGATCCGCCTTGCTCCGCCTCGTTTCACTTAGTCTTGTTTTAGTCACGAACCCGATTCCTACAAAATTAAGTAACAAGAACAGTACCTAATTCGACCAAAATAACAATCATTCGTAATAATTATAATAAAGCTAATAAATCCTAAATATTTATTAAAATGAGCAATTAAGTCGATTAAACACACAAAATCGAGTCTAAAATAAGGATAAAAGCAGGGGTAAAATGATGCAAAAATACCACTTATCAGTCTTCTTGATATTCAACTTGATTAAAATCACCAAGTAAAAGAAATGGCGTTGTGAATGAATCCAACCAAATACTTAGTGAGTTCCAAATTTCTTCCCGCTTATGAAACTTAGGATCACCATAAATAAGACACAAATACCATAAAAATTCCTTGCATTGCATAACTTCGATGGTAATAAAATTAGAACATACCCATAGTAAACGATACAAATCCGAGCTTCTAAAGCCAAATCAGAGCCCACCCTTAGAATCTGAGGCATCTACCTTAAAGCAATATAGGAAGGAATTTCTAAAGATAGAATCAACCGACGAGGTACTACATTTAGTTACAATAAGAAATAAAAACTCGAAATAACTAGAAGCTAATATCGCTCTTATTTTTGGAATAGTAGGGGCGAGCAGATTTTTAAGACCTATACAGTTCCAACAAAGCCCCTTCATGGAATACGAGAGGATTGCGAATGGTCAATCCCTGCAACATCATGTTAGGGTAGCAACTCATATCCCACATCGGTAGAATAAAGATGAAATAAAATCTTTATAAGTGTCCACAAATATAATAGTAAGAGGCCTTTTGGGGAAGGAGCCCAAGAGTAAATCTGTGAGGGCTTGGCCCAAAGCGTACAATATCGTAATATTATGGACAGTCGACACCGACGCGGCAGATGCCCAACACAAGGTATTCACGCTTCCGCACAACAAGTGATATTAGAGCCCAAGGTTCAAATTGGTCTAGGCACAAGAAAAAAGCATCAAGCCCAAGATTTGAAGGGTGCGTTACACTATAAGGCATGGAACTCCTAACAGCTCGAGGGAGAGCTAATATGTTTGAAAAGGCGACATGGGTCTCAAGGCGATGAGTCGGCCGTCCAAGAGAAGATTGCCAGCGACCCGGTGAGGTGGGCTGAGGCTTAATGAAGGCAAGAAAAGCGGTCGATGGTAAGTCCAAAGGCGGTCGGGGGTGGCGCGCTGAGGCACTAGATTCGGACCAGTCCAGGGGATATTGGATGCATAGAAGTTTGATACGCGTGTGTAGCACAAGTCCCGTGAAGGGACACATGAACCCCTTCTGGGACACATGGAGTGTCGGTTAAGGGGAGGTTATCAAGACTTGGTGATGCTAAGGGTGTCTAGATGTTGGGGCCGTAGGGTGTGAGGAGGTTCGCCATGGAAGTCAAGGTTCGAGTCATGATGATGGTCCTTGGTTTGAGGGGAGGATTATTAGGGTACAAACTCATGTCCCACATCGATAGAATAAAGATGAAATAAGATCTTTATAAGTGTCCACAAATATAATAGTAAGAGGTCATTTTGGGAAGGAGCCCAAGAGTAAATCCGTGAGAGCTTGGCCCAAAGTGGACAATATCGTATTATTATGGACAGTGGACACCGACGCAGCAGAGGCCCAACACAAGATATTCACGCTTCTTCTGACAACCCTCGCGATAGCGGAAATAAAACATAACAAGCATGCAATTTATATAGCGGAAAATACGATATTTTTTAAACTTTGAACATGCCAAAAGAAAAGTACGAGGAATGTCAAATAATTACAAGCTAAAGTATAATATACTACAAAGAGACGTAGTCTCTCAAAACATTATCAAATATCAAAGTTGTTTAGCTAAGCTAGCTAAGAAACCTTTAGGGGTGAATCGTCGAGGCCAACGCCCGCTAGCTCACACTCGAACCCAAAAACAACAAGCAAAATCCATCCAAGCAACATGTTCATCCATGAAAACATGAACGCCACAGTCAGTGGGGAGTAACACCGGGTTCTCCTAGCCATATCACAAATAACATACTTAAACGGTAATACACAAGTAGACGCATGCATATATATATATATATATATATATATATATATATATATAGAGAGAGAGAGAGAGAGAGAGAGAAAGGTTCAAATGAGTCCTTCATATCTTTTGAGTCCATAAGTCCTCTTATGAGCCCTTAGATCCTTCAATATGGATGGTTGAGATTAGAAGCAAAAAGTAACCAATACACTAATTCCTTACTTATACCATAATTAATTATGTTTCTCTCTCTAGCTTAAAGTTGATGACATTTTAGCATTTTTAGGGTTTAACTTTTGTTTTCAAGAGTAACTTTTGTTTTTTTACGTGTGCCGTTTCACAAGTGTAACTTTGATCTTTTACCAGTGTAACTTTAATTCAAAAAAGTGTAACCTTATACTAAAAAATAATTTTACGACAAGATTTCGACATTTTACGTATTTTCAGAGTGTAACTTTAGCCTTTTACAAGTGTAACTTTAATTCAAAAAAGTGTAATCTTATACTAAAAATTGATTTTACGACAAAATTTTGACATTTTACGTATTTTCATAGTGTAACTTTAGCCTTTTACAAGTGTAACTTTAATTCAAAAAAGTGTAACCTTATACTAAAAATTGAAAATTGATTTTACGACAAAATTTTGACATTTTACGTATTTTCATAGTGTAACTTTAGCCTTTTACAAGTGTAACTTTAATTCAAAAAAGTGTAACCTTAAACTAAAAATTGATTTTACGACAAGATTTTGACTTTTTACGTATTTTCAGAGTGTAACTTTAGCTTTTTACAAGTTTAACTTTAATTCAAAAAAGTGTAACCTTATACTAAAAATTGATTTTACGACAAGATTTTGACTTTTTACGTATTTTCAGAGTGTAACTTTAGCTTTTTACAAGTGTAACTTTAATTCAAAAAAGTGTAACCTTATACTAAAAATTGATTTTACGACAAGATTTTGACTTTTTACGTATTTTCAGTGTGTAACTTTAGCCTTTTACAAGTGTAATTTTAATTCAAAAAAGTGTAACCTTATACTCAAAATTGATTTTACGACAAGATTTTGATTTTTTACGTATTTTCAGTGTAACTTTAGTGTTTTATAAGTGTAACTTTAATGTAATTTTATTTTCCCAAGTAATTTTATGTCATCTTATTTTGAAATTTTGAAATTTTAACTATTTTATAGTGCAACTCTAGTCTTTTCAGAAAGTAACTTTAGTATGTTGAGAGTGTAACTTTAGTCATATACAGTGTAATTTTTATCCATTGATAGTGTATATTTAGTCCACTTAGAGTATAACTTTAGTCCACTTTAAATGTAACTTCAATCAGTTGAGAGTGTAACTTCAATCCGTTGAGAGTGTAACTTCAATCCGTTGAGAGTGTAACTTCAACCCATCAACAACCTCCGTCTTAATACGATTATTTTTTCAAAAATTTACTTCTTATTTAATAGATCTAAAATTAAAATCAACTAAATAAGTAAAAAAAAAATATGTAAAACTTTGTTAATTGATTTTTTTGAAAGTAATAGTACTTTTTAGTAAATCTAAAAGTGGAGGAAAAAAAAGTAACAATAAATCTGAAAAAAAAAGATGTAAAAAAATAAAATTAAAAGCATAAAAAAAAGTAACACCAAATCTGAAAAAATAATCTAAAAAAAATAAAATTAAATTGGGAATAAAATAACAAACTCATGGATCTAAAAAAAAGAAAAAAAAAGTAATACAAAATCTGAAAAAATTTGAAAAGAAACAAAGAAGGAAGGAGGAAGGGCGGCGGCAGGAAGGAGGGAGGAGGGAGGAGGGAGGAGGGAGGAGGAAGGGCGGCAGACGGTAGACGGAGAGAGGAGCAGGGGCGGCGACCCCACTTCAAACACCTTCGCCTCCACCACCTTCGGCCTCCCGCACCCGCCTCCTCTGCCGCACTTTCCTCCTCCGACCACTTCCTGGCGCCTTCTTCAGCCGCGGTTACGTTTTCTCTTTTCTTTTTTTTAGATCTAGGTTGTTGAAGTGGTGTTGGTGGGTTTTTATTTTTCAGATTTGGAAAAACATGTTGTTTTTGTGGTGGTTGTTGTGTTTAATGTGTGGTAGTTGTGTGGTTGTTGTTATTTTTGTGGTGGTTGTTGTGTTTAATGCCTTCTTCAACCGGGGCTTCGAGAAGGAAGAAGGGGAACGCAGAGGAGGGTGGCGGCAGGCGTGCAGTGGAGGGTGGTGGTGGGTTGTGGGCAGTGGAGGAGGGTGGTGGCGGAGGAAGATGGTGGCAGGGGCGTCGGAGGATGGTGGCAGGGGGTCGGAGGATGGTGACATGAGCGTCGGAAGGTGGTGGCAGGGGCGTCGGAGGGGAGGGTGGTTGCAGGGGCGGCGGGTGCATGATTGTGGGTTTTTATTTAGTGTAGGTTTTAATTGGGGTAGGTTTTATTTGGTGTAGGTATTTGTTGGTGGTGTTGGGTGGTGGAAAAATGAGAGAAAATGGAGCTTTTTTTTTAGAGAGAAGTTTAATTGTGGGATAAAAATGATATTGTGTGGGATGAGAGAGAAGTTGTTGAGTGGAAAAAGTTATATAGTGTATTAGGGTTGGATTAGGGGTTAATTAAGTAAAGAAGAGAGAGAGTGAAAAATTAGCTCATTAATCATCTTTTGGGAGCTCAAATCTCAGCCATCCATCTCCCTCATCCAATGGTCCAAAAGAGGACTCATGGACTCAAGGTTTTGGGGTGGACTCATTTGATCTCATTTATAGATATATATATATAATATATAATATATATATATAATAATATATATATATACTAATATCTATATATATATATATACATATACATGTGAATTACGAGAAGGATAAATAGGCATTTTAACATATAAAGATATAGGTGCATGAAGTACAAAACGGTAAGCACATTATTATAGATAGACTCGGGGAAGACACCCTTAGGCAACTATATACTCACTAGGGCTTGCATATCACCGTTAGCGGCATATACTTGATAAGATAGAGACTCGGCATATAAACCACGCCAAGTCATCAAACGGACACAAATAATCAACATATAACCATCCATCCATACGTACAAATACGGTGACAACATCTCTCACGGTTAATGACACGCACTAGCACCATGTACATAGCAAGTATGATCAATTCGCATCGACGGGATAAACATTTTCCTGAACGCATACACGATTAAAATTTCGTATATGTAGACTCAATTCCTTCTGGTAGGACGACGATATAAAAATCCGATCCTAGTCTAAACCTGGCCAGACTCTCGGAATAGACATGTTCCGATTCGACATGCGATAAACATTTCGCATCCAAGACTCGATCAAACACAGAAGCCGAGTACCCCAAATACGGTCAACCTTCACGAAAGAGGCAGAAAGAGCACAAGCATCATAAACAAGCGGTACGCTACATGCAATGACACCACCTCGCAAGTATACGACATTTGACAGCCGGGTCGATCAACGCATTGCGTTCGCCTCCAAACAACGTGGTCATATCCCCACTAAAACATGCATTTAAGCATTAAGCATACATCTTCTCGTTCCGACATTCCATTCTAACGAGCGAGGAGGTGGCCGGGGAATCAGAGTTCATAGCACTTAACAATTAGTGCTCAAATCATAACATATGTAAAACCGACTCAAAGGGGATATATGAAAAACCGTCACAAAACATGCGATACAAGCGAATGGGATATCATATATTCTAAAGATGAATATTTAAAGCTATTACGTAAAGTTATACGATAAACGAACCATACAAACTATTATAAATGAAAGTATAAGAAAAGAAAAGAAGGAGAATTACAGCGGGGTGTCAGCCGGTCCATAGGACCGGCCGCCGGCTACCCGACTGGCACTTCATCAACAAACAAAAATCATCAAATATACAGTGAGGTCCCAGCCGGTCAGGGGGACCAGCAGCCGGGCACCCGGCTGGGAACAACACAACACCAAAATACAAACTTTACTTCTGCCGCATCCCCAGTCGGTCGACTGACCGGCGGCTGGTCGGCCAGCTGGGAACAACACTCACCCGAGAACAACAAGCTTCAACATCAATTTTCAACAATCATCAATAACTATTATCAACTATCAATTATCATCAACAATTATCAACAAACAACAACCATCATCAACAACACAAATTCTATGAATACTCATCCTATTCTAAATACACTTACTAACATCAAGAACACATTAAAACACGTATTGATATCGAGTAACCCTTCACCGTTACCTTTACGCGTCTTCAATCGATTTCTAAGTCTTCCTCTACTAGGTAGTAATCCTTATCGGGGTCTTGAAGGTCTCCACCTATACAAAGACGACAAAAGATGAATATAATTCACCTTTGAGAAAGACAGAAAAATTGAAAATGAGAAAGACGGTAATTTTATTACCACACAAGGTGGAGGACGATGAGAGCGGAAGATTATGATGAAAATAAGGAGATTTGAGTGAGGAATTAAGGAGTTATGAGAAGTTTGAGTTTGATTAAAAATGGAGTTAGGGTTTTCGTGGTTTGTATGAGGAAGAAGAGGTGAGTGAAGAGGATGAGGGGAAAAATGAGTATATAAGGTTGTAAGAAATATCGGTATATTTCGTCATTAATTTACGGATTATAACGAAACTATAGTATATGAATTACGAGTCATAAATGAATTGCATAATATAAAATTATAGGAATTTAGAATTAACCTTTGGTCCTAACAAATTTGGCCTATGAACAATATCGAAATCGATATTCTCCTAATTGTTGCACCCAAGATGCTCCGAGGTATGCCTTGCTTGTGCTAGATTTTTAGAGAAAAGTTACTGCTAATTTTCTTTTGTGTGATGATGAATGATAGAGAGAATTAGAGAGAAAAATCTGAATTTTTCTTGTTCTCTTTTCTCTGTTTCAGCCGAACCACAACCACAGTAGGAGGAGGAGTCTTTTCTCCTTTTAACCCTCTTGTTATTAGGTTTTTGACCTAGTTACCATAAGAGAATAATAGGAGATGTTTTCTCTTATATTTAACTCTTATTAGCCGAAAAACCAGAGAAGAAAAAGACTATTTTCTCCTTCCTTTTTCGGTTATATTAGCATGTAATATAATATATACGTCAACTATAAATATCCGTATATTTATAATTTGCTAATTAAATATAACATATTATGTTTAATTACGAATTAACAATTTAATTCGTTTAAGCTTAATATTATATACATTGATTAAATATAACGGTTTATATTCAATTACGAATTACATTTAATTCGTCTCAGCTAATATTATTTAATCGTTATTAAATAATCGTATCATCATTACATTGACTAACCTTTTAGTCATATACATCGACTAACCTTTTAGTCATATAATAAGGCATCAATATGATTATATTATTCATATAATCACATCTCTCAGACACATCCTTTAGGTGTGACTTTTAGGGACCAGTTGATCACCGCCATTAAAATGACAATAACGTCAAACTCCTAGCAAGCCAACCGTTATCGATAAATGTTAATCAACTGATAATAATACTAAGTATACCCTGTGAACCTGTAAGAGATTTATTCATTTTATCACACTAACTGTGGAGGACACTAGCTCCAACAATCTCCCACTTGTCCTTACAAGTGTATGTGCGATAACCCGATTCTCATATCCATAAATTTCTCCCACTCAATGTAAAACAATTTGCAAAGTCCATATTTACAAAGGTCGCATTTTACAAGCGATCAGTATCAAGAGTGGTTTTCCCGACTAGAGAGTAACTTAACTGATAAACGAATCATTATTCGAGCATGGCCATGCATTTCAGTTACAACTCCTCGAATGGCCCTGAGAAATAACAAAACCTGATAAAGGTTGGATATTTTCCTCAACTCGAATCCTGCAGATACAAGCACAGTATGAAATGACCCAGTAAAAATCTACTTAGTCTCCTGTTACGGTCGACCATGAGAAAGAAACCAAAGTCACCCAAAAACTGCCTTAATCTCAAGAGACAATCGATAGTCAAAAGAATCGACTCTTAGGAACACTATGGACGTCCTATCCACGACCTGGCACCGAATGTTCTGAAACATTTAGGACTCCATAACGTTGTCACGATGTCCTACGAGGTATCTTTATAACTCGTATCTTTGATCGATCAGTCAACCGTATGACTTATGGCTTGATAAGGGTAAAGTCGCGTCTCCTTAATCAAAGTAAACCTAAATCACAACTAACTAATAGTCAGCGGTAAGCAAGGTATCGAATCCACAGGGAGGTTGTAGTATTCTAATCTGTTAAACTAGGTTTGTCTCTTAAGTAACAATTTCTGGGTTTTGATTTGTGGTTTCTAAACTAACAACAATTAATAACAACAGCTAAAGTAAACAATAATAATAACAACTAATAATAAGCAATAACAAACTAATAAGGTTGAAAACAATGAGATTAAAAGTCTAGGGTCACAGGTTCACTAGGATTATTGTTCAGGGGTAGGGATGTAATCAACTATCATGCAATAAAGTTATCTAAGGTCACAAGATCGGTCGATTCAATTATGCCCTTTAGATCTACAATTAACATGCGATCGCTATCATTAAACGAGTTCTATTCAATTATCGTAGCCTATTTTAGTCTTAACCCGGTCGGTGTCAATCCTAATTCGCGAGACTAGTTAATTAATCCTGGCCAGTAATCAAACAACTATAATTAAAACGATAATCAAACGATAACCATGCAATTGCAATTCAATTAATTAATCTACCCCTTCTAACAATCCTAGATCCCCTTTCAACCCTAGAAAGGAATTTAGCTACTCATAACGATATAAACAACAACAATAATAATTAAAGCAAACATGATTAACAACAATGAAAGGAATAACAAAGAATAATTAAAGAACTAGAAGGCAATTAAATAAATAACTAAGAAAGATTGAAGAATACCGATTACAAGATGAACTAAAGACAATCGTCTTTGATGATATAAATCCGGAGGCAAAGTAAATTAAACTAGGGTTTCTGAATTAAAGCCTAAAAGTATTCAATAGCCTAAGAAAGCATATGAAAGCATGAAAGACGAGCTTTCCTTTTATAATACAAAAATCTAATTAATTAGGTTAAAGTTTAGGAAAATATGAAAAAGTCGTCGAAATATTGGGTTGCTCGATCGAGCAAGGGTATATTGCTAGATCGAGCAACCTTCAGCCCGACTCGATCGAGCAAGGCACTATGCTCGATCGAGCAGCCTTCAAAATGGCTTGTTTCTTCGTTTTTCTTCATTTCTTTTCCACCGTTCTCGATTCCCGTGCCTAACCTTCTACGATCCGACTCCGTCATGCTCCATATCAACTCAAAAAGCTCCAAATGCATCCAATATGCATTAAAACATAACAAAAGCGGCAGAATCGATATTCTACCTAAAATAGCACAGAATAAGCAAGGAAAGACGGTAAATCGAGTTATTTGCGTCTAAGGGAGACATAAAATATATGTATAAATAATGATCATCAAACTCCCCCAAACCAATCCTTTGCTTGTCCCTAAGCAAAGCACTCAACATTATACAAGGACAAACATACAAATGGTGAATGAAAAACTCAAAGCTAATGTTAATGCACATACAAATCCCAAGCTATCCATATCTATAACAAAGTAAT
Organism: Heliosperma pusillum; assembly: GCA_022085475.1. NCBI lineage: Eukaryota > Viridiplantae > Streptophyta > Magnoliopsida > Caryophyllales > Caryophyllaceae > Heliosperma > Heliosperma pusillum. Next base: position 84,927 of record JAIUZE010066530.1, on the reverse strand, counting down.
GACTAAGGTGTACCAATAAAACAAATTCAAAGGTACGGGAAAGTAGAAAACGCAGCTCATATTCCAAGATTTTACATGATAGCGTAGTATAGACAAAAACCAAATACCTTTCAATCTTGCAAGGCTCAAATTGTCGGATTCTCGCGGATTCACTCATGCACTCATAAGTTTATGTAAAGGTGAGTTTTGTGAAGATATAAAGAAATAGAAACACTCACTCAACTTATGAAACATGCATGCATTCTAATGTGATAGTAATTTCCCCAACAAATACGCATTCGCTATAAAGCACATGAATCAGGACAAAAAGGAAAGCTAATGGGTGAAAGTATAGAAATGGATTGTGCCAAGGCACGTATGGAAATGTGGGGCTAAGACCGGTAGTCGCAGCGACACGTACCAAAACAAATCTACAAGACTAGCACAAACCACCACCAACTAGAGAAATCATCTTAAACTTTGATAACGCAAGAGAGAGATCGAAATTGCTCTCTAAATATGCATTAGACTCTAGTAAATTCCCTTTCATTTTCCCTTGAATAATTCAATGAAGCAACAAATTTTTCTTTCTTTTTCTCTTTTCTCTTTTCTTTCTTTTTCTTTTTCATTTTTTTCAAATCAAATTTTTTTTTCTTTTCTTCAACATTTTTTTTTTCTTTTGCTTCACAACTTTTTTTCAACAAAGGGAATAAATGACACAACTGCCAACATACTTGCTACACCCAATTGATATTCTTTTTTTGAAATCCCGACCCAACCATAGTAGACAAGTAGATAAGAAAAACATGCAACTGCGACTGTCCCGATAAGGTAGGCAAATTCTAGGAATGTAGCTATTAAATGGCTTGTAAGACAAGCTACAAAAAGCTCAAATGGGCTAAACATAGAGAACTCAATAATAAGGGTATAAAATTAAGTCTTTTTGGCTATGTGAGGCTTATTTGAACAAAAAGAACCACCTTTCCTCATGCACTTTTCAAACGAACGCGTATAGTATCAAGAAACGAATGTCACACTTATGCAATTTGATGTTACATATTCCACAAGGAGTACCACACTCAAGCCTAAAAACAATGAGACCAGTTTATTGATGTTCCTGGCCTAGGAAGCTCTATAGACCTCAAAATTTTAAGTGGTTTACCAACAAAAATTGGCCAAATCTAATTAGCATAAGGTATGTCAAAAACGGTCAAGACTTGTACTATGAGCTTTGTTTTCAAAAATAGCAAGTCAAAACAATGTACATGGATAACTTATTTGGGATTCAAAAGCAGAAACAATGCAAATTATCATCATTGTAATTCAATTCACCAAGACTCGACCTAATAAAATGAAAACATGTTTTTGGATTTTGTAAATTTTTCAATTTTTATGATTTTTGTTTTTTTTTTTAAATAAACTAAACACACAACATAAATAAAGACTCTCCCCCAAACCTAAATGTCACAGTGTTCTCATTGTGACGCTAACAACACAACATCACACAATCAACCAACAGCAGCAACCTAAAGGACACTACTAACAAAAGGGAAAAGGGGAAATAGCTAAAAGAAAATACAATAAAAGAAAGTACAAGGATAGATAATACCAGCTGTATAGACATAGCTTCCCCCAAACAAGCTGCAAAATGGGGGAGTAGTGACCAACTGTCACTACTGCTCATCAGTCGGGTTCAAGTTCAAGTGTCATTACCTTGGTAACCTTAGGGGGGTTACCTAAGCTATACACCTTTTGTAACTTGCATTCCTTTCCCGTCAGCAGTTTTTCCATCTCAACTACTGCCTTACTCCGTGAGCTTCCAGCTTCAGCAGTGCTGAAAATTAAGGCGATCTCCAAAGGATCCCTATCCAAACGCAGAGGGGACAGTCATCAATATTTAAATCCACAATATCAACCCTATGACATGTCTCTTCTAGTAGGGGGTGTTTCATTGCCTTATCTAGGTTGAAAGTGATAGTGTCATCCCCCACTGTTAGTGTAAGTATCCCATTCTTGACATCTATAACCGCCCCCGCAGTATGGAGGAATGGTCATCCCAAGATGATAGGAATTTGGGTGTCCTCGGCCATATCTAAGACAACAAAGTCAACTGGTATGAAAACCTTCCCTACTCTAACCGGTACGTCTTCTAAAATCCCCAAAGGGTGTTTAATAGAACGGTCGGCCATTTGTAAGGTCATGTTTGTAACAGTAAGTTGACCCATATTTAACTTTTTGCATATAGAATATGGCATAACACTAACACTAGCCCCTAAGTCACAAAGTGATAGTCCATAGACCTTAATTAGACTCCTCTAATTAGTTGCTAAATTACTTGTTAATTTAGTATTTAATGATCTATGTAACATGCATGCAAATATAAAGACATTTATATAAGAGAAGAAATTTCCTCACATTGATATGGAAAATATAAGGGCACAACAAGAACTCCTTCTTGTTGTTCTTGAGCTAATAATATGGATGAATACAAATAATCCCCAAAATAGAAGATCTCCTCTAAGTTGCACCAAGATTAACCCAAATAATCTACCCTTATTATTAACTAGATAATAAGATAGATATTATTCTACTAATATTATGACTATATTAATACACTAGTAATACTTAGTAAATATTAGTGTTTGAGAGTTTTAGTAAGAATATGAGGTTTTGAGAGAAGTAAGAAAACAAAGCACAAAATGAAGTAAGTAAAAAATGAGCAACACTTGATCATTTTATAGGCCATTTGGCCGGACTTCACAAGCCAAAATAGGGCTCTTATTTTGTTCATTTGATCACATGCATTAGAGTGGAGTGTTGTAGAACAACTGATGATTGTTTACTACTTGTTATGTCACTTTCATAAAGTAACTAAAGAGTAAAAGTAAGAACAAAATCATCACCATGTAACTACTAGCCAACCGGCCACAATGGCCTTCGTTTGGTCCATTTTGATTTTTGATATTTGTCTTACAAATACTTATTGATCATATGGTTAATTATCTTGTATAATTAAGTGTTAATTTGATCATATAACAATTATATGAGTCAATTAAATAAGTAATATGTACTTAACATTTTAAGTAATATTTTACCATTATATCAATATATAATGGGTCCCACAATGCTTAGTTAATTTATTTTACAACTCCTTGTAAATATAATTAACTAATTACCTCTATCTCAAAACCTCAACTAATTTAGTAATTTAACGATTATTTACTAAGTTAAATCTTATTTAATCGTATTAAAATAAGATATAAATTTATTAGTCAATTATCGCATAATTGAAAAATAAGCTTAATCGAATTTGAGTTCTTAACTCATTTTCTAATAATTAACTCTCGTACATATCGAATATATGTAATGTACTAATTAACTGTATCGTATACAAATAATTAGTTACTATTTGGATTTCATCCTTTAGGTGTGACCGAAAGGGATCAGTTGATCACCGCCGTCAAACGACAATAACGTCAAACTCTAGTCAGCCAACCGTTATTGATTTACGTTAATCAACTGACTAATCATATATATAGTCAATAAATATCCCAATTATATTCCATAATAAGATTTATTATGTGGCACACTTTTGTGGAGGACACCTACTCCAACAATCTCCCACTTGTCTGACACAAGTGTGCGTCACCGATTCTCTTGTCTCTTTATCACATCTCCCACTCAACGCAAGGTGTCTTCCAGGTCGCACTTGCGATTGACAATATCTAGAGTGGTTTTCTCGATAGGGAGAGTAACTGTCTGACCGGAAAATCTACCATAGATCTCTTTCCGAGCGTGGCCACGCATTTACAGTAACTTCTCCTCGAGTGGCCTAAAGATGTTTTTACCCAACGTGGGTGGACAATTCCCGTTGATCCATCTACTCTGTATAATGCAGATCACCATGATCCAGAAGAAGTCCATCGGCCTCCTTTTACGGCACGACCTAGAACATCAACCAAAACCAATCGGAAACTGCACCGACTCAGATAGACGGTCGCCAGTCAAAAGAATCGACTTATAGGAATAAGATAGAAGACCCTGCCACGACCAGGCATCAAACAATTGATTTAAGGGTCTCTATCATGTCACTGTCCGACAGAGTGTCATACAGTCTGTCTATGTAAACGACCAGTCATCTCCATGACCCCATGGTGCTGAACCAACCATCGATCGACTTACAAGCTAGTCATTTCGAGACGTCACCTCATTTGAGTGACTAGGGACAAAATACTAAGTTCGTCCTATTCACTTGAATAGGGTCCAACAATCTATTCGGATAAACAAAGTATTAAATTTAGTCAAACTAAATAAAAAAGTTTAAAATAAAACTCGAACAATAAATGCCATTATCATATATGAAGTAATTAAAACAACATTCAATTATTACATATTACATAATCTAAAGGAATTCTGGCACACGTCTCAATCCCATTGTGACGACATGACCATCATGCTTAGCCTTTGATAAAGGCTTGGTTAAAGGATCAGCAATGTTGTCATCTGTCCCAACCTTACAAATGTCAATTTCCTTTCTGTCCACGTAATCTCTAATTACATGATATTTCCTAAGTACATGTCTAGACTTGTTACTAGACGTGGGCTCTTTTGCCTGAAAAATAGCCCCACTGTTATCACAATAAATTGTGATAGGATCTTTGGCAGTAGGGACTACTGATAGTCCTTCCAAAAATTGCCGAATCCAAACAGCTTCCTTTGCAGCTTCAGACGCTGCAAGGTACTCTGCTTCTGTTGTAGAATCCGCTGTAACGCTTTGCTTGAAACTCTTCCAGCACACAGCTCCTCCATTCATCATATAAACGTAGCCGGATTGGGATTTCATATCATCCCGATCTGTTTGGAAACTGGCATCTGTGTAACCCTTTACACGTAACTCAGTCTCGCCTCCCAACACTAAGAACGAATCCTTGGTCCTTCTTAAGTACTTAAGGATGTTCTTTACGGCTATCCAGTGACTCTCACCTGGATTTGCTTGGTAACGACTTGTCATGCTCAAGGCATATGCCACGTCGGGACGAGTGCACATCATAGCATACATGATTGATCCAACGGCTGAAGCGTAAGGGATCAATTTCATGCGTTCAATCTCCCGGTTATTCGTAGGCCTCTGACTTGTCACAGTGATCCACTCCCCATAGAATAAAGCCTCTCTTAGAGCTTTCATTTGAACCGATCAAGAATCTTATAATATAAGTCTCTTGACTTATGCTGATCCTTTTAGATCTATCCTCTAGATCCCCGGATACCTAAGATGCGCTGGGCCTCTCCTATCCTTCCTTCATTTGGAAATGTCTTTCTAGCCACTCCTTTACAGAAGTGAGCATTGGAATATCATTCCCAATGAGTAGTAGCTCCTCTACATACAGACTAGAAAATTATTTACTCCCATAACTTATGTATAAAACGTTCCTCGACACTTTGAGTGAAACCATTTGTGTTTTATTAATGATCGAAACGATGATTACCAACTCCTGGATGCTTGCTTAAGACCATAGATGATCTCTTAAGTTTGCATCCCTTTTTAGGGTTTGATTAATCCACAAAACCTTCAGGTTGTTGTCATGTCCCTTCCTCTTCTAAATCCCATTCAAGAATGGGCGGTTTTGCCTCCATTTGCCAAATCTCTATTATGAAATGCGGCACCGCTAGATAATCCTTATGGATCGAATCCTGGCCGACTGGGGCGAAGGTTTCGTCATATAAGACCATGAAGCTTGAGTGAAACTTTTGCCACCAATCTACGTTTGTAAACATCAATTATGTTTTTGTCTACCACTTTTTGATCTTATAGATCCACTTACACTGAAGAGGTCGTACCTCTTTAGGTAAATCAACCAAGTCCCATACTTGATTGTCGTACATAGAATCCATTTCGGATTGCATGGCTCCTAGCCATAGCTTTGAGTCGGGACTAGAAATGGCTGCTTTGTAGGTAGTAGGTTCGTTACTTTCACAAAGTAAAACATTATAGTCATCACCTTCCTCTATAATACCAAGGTATCTATCAGGTGGATGACTAATTCTGCTTGACCTCCTAGGTTCCGAAGGAATAATGACCGTACCAGACGAAGAGGGAACGTTTTCCTCGTCGTCCTTTTCGGTTTGTGGCTCTTGGACTTCATCAAGTTCCAATTTTCTCCCACTCTGTCTTTTAGAAATAAAATCATTTTCTAAAAAGACTGCATCACGAGACACAAACACTTTGTCCTCGTGTTTATTGTAGAAGTAATAAGCACGTGATTCCTTTGGATATCCTACAAACAGACATTTGTCAGATTTGGGTGCGAGTTTATCGTCAGACTTATTCTTAACAAAAGCCTCGCATCCACAAATTCTCATAAACGACAAATAAGGGACTTTTCCTGTCCATATCTCATATGGAGTCTTGTTTGCCGCTTTAGTCGGGCTTCGATTTAGTGAAAATATTGCAGATAAGATAGCAAAACCCCAAAAATAATCAGGAAGCTCTGTTAGACTCATCATAGATCGAACCATATCTAATAAAGTTCGATTTCTCCTTTCGGACACACCATTTAATTGAGGTGTTCCAGGAGGAGTCCATTGTGATACTATACCACAATCTTTTAGGTGTGAATCAAATTCATTGTTCAAGTATTCACCACCACGATCGGATCGTAGGGCTTTAATCTTTTTATTCAATTGGTTTTCTACTTCATTTTGAAATTCTTTGAATTTTTCAAAAGCATCACTTTAATGCCTCATCAAGTAGACATATCCATATCTACTCAAGTCGTCGGTAAAAGTAATGAAGTAGTGATAACCACCTCTAGCTTGGATAGTCATTGGACCGCATACATCCGTATGTATAAGTCCTAATACTTCACTTGCTCGTGTCCCTTTTCCCGTAAAAGGAGCACGAGTCATCTTGCCTAGAAGACAAGATTCGCATACACCATAAGATTCGTAATCGAATGGTTTGAGTACTTTAGATGAAACAAGTCTCTTTATGCGTCGTTCGTTTATGTGCCCTAAACGACAATGCCAAAGGTATGATTGATTAGGTTCACCTGTTTTGAGCTTCTTGTTTTCTACATGATAGACCTCTTTTGCAATATCTAGAACATAAATACCTCCAATAGAAATGGCCTCGCCATAAACCATTTCATTAAAAGCAAAATTACAACATTTGTTCTTAATGCAAAAAGAAAAACCTTCCATGTCTAACACGGAAATGGAGATAATGTTCTTGGTAAGAGTTGGTACATAATAGCAATTATTTAAATACAACTCTAATCCATTAGGCAAAAGAAGAACGTAGGTGCCCACGGAAACGCGGCTACCTTAGCTCCATTTCCCATCTAGGTCCACGTCACCCTTGCTAGTGCTTGCACGTCCCTCAGCCCCCTTGTAACATGATTACAAGGTGAGACCACAACCGGTATCAAATCCGCAAGAAGATGTACTAGCAAAGTTAATATCTATCATATAGAGTGATGAAAGAATTTTACCTGACTTTGTCACACAACCGTCTTTCTTGTCTTTCAAGTACTTGGGGCAATTGCGTTTCCAATGCCCTTTGCCATTACAATAATAGCAATCCGCCTCCGCGTGTTTGTTGACTTTGGGTTTGGCCTTATAAAAGACCTTTGCCTTTCCCTTGCCGGATTTCTTGAAAAGAGTCGTACCCTTTCCCTTGTCCTTCCTTACCCCAAGGTTCATGTTCTTCATTTTCATGGAAAGAACATCCTTGGGTTCACTCCCACTAGCTCCATGTCCCTCTCAGCTTGTGTGAGGAGTGCATGGAGTTCATGGAAACTCTTGTCCATGCCATTCATGTTATAGTTCACCCTAAGTTGGGTGAACTTAGGTGAGAGTGAATGAAGGATCTTACCCACCACCAAATTCTTCGGAATTTTGCACCCTAGACGCTCTAAGGTGTCCGCGTGCTCAACAATTTGAGCACGTGTGGGCCAACTTTGGCCCCTTTGAACTTCTTGTCCAAGAATTGCGTAATTGTCTCTATTGGAGAATTTGAGGGGCTTTGTGAAAACTCGAAGTGATCCTCGTTAGTATCGCTATGCATTGAGAGAGATCATTGGAGTTTGAGTTTGGGGTGAATTGACCAAATTCAAGACATTCTTGACTCATTACACCTTCAAATAAAGGTCATATTTGCCGAACCACCGCGGACGATCTAGGCGCGGGTTCGGTGGGGTCTCTTCGACCAATAGCGAAGCACGTTATCGGATAACGCGACGCTCTTGATCGTTGACTCCCATTCAACGAAGTTACTTCCGTCATCCTTAAGGACACACTTGTCCATGACGGACCTCAACCATGAGTCTCTACCCAAGGTTGCAACGTTTGATGATGTTGACATTATGTGAATATGGTAACTACAACAAAAAGAAATATATAAACATTCATTGTTAATTTACTTTGAAAAACATTTTAACAAGTTAAGCATTCATATAATGACCTCTCACTAAATTATATAAATGATTCCAAGACCCATCTTTAAATAAAAATAGTCATCGCATGCTACCTTTATCTAGAAATGGTAAGTCATTACTTGACTAATTCTACCCTTAGAACTCTTGGTTGACGGATTTCAATTAAATCCATCTCCTAGTCCCAAGATAACGTTTATCTCGTTGAGTCCAATCCATTTTTAGCTTGTGATCGAATCACCCTACTTACCCGAGGTAAAAAGGGACCCACGAGCGTGGTAGCCCTAATGAACACGGGATTCATAGGTGTTATTAATTGGTAAGGCTAATCTCAATTTTTTTTAAACATGTGAGAGATCTTGTCAATTTAGTTATTAATTCCCTATAAGTGAACTAAGTCGGTGAATTATGAATAACGTTGAATTGACAATAACGGTAAATATAATGCATGTGTGACGATTTTGGCATGAGCGGAAATAAAGCAAGCAACCAAGCAACAATAAAATCCTAGTATGGCCACCTAGCTAATCATAATTAACTAGATAGTTACAAATTCGGAAACCAACTCCTTTGGTCCCTTGCCTCTTCACTTGGAACACCTTCAAAATGGCACCGTCTTTCGGGAGTCACCGGTCTTCATAAAAATAATTACAAATATACAAATATACAAATTCCTATTATACATTTATTCTATAAAATAAAATTATTAAATTATACAAACCGGCGATACGAGATCGCAATAAAATTACAACCAACCCGTTATTCCCTTACATTACGGGTAATAACGATTAAAAATAACTAGGCCATACTAGGTACAAAATTTGCATAAATTATTAAATAAATGACATTCATTCATTCAACCATAAATTAAATAAATTGCTGCAAAAATTCATGCCAAAATCGTCCTACAATTCATTCATGCTCATGTAGCTTGATTTTTCCGGGATTTATTGATTTTTAACCATTAAAAATCACTATCAACATTTAAATCGCATTTAAATTCAAACTAATTAACTAAACTAATTTAGAACTCAAAATTAGTCACTACTAATTTTGTTGGTCATTAATTAGATCGATTTGATTTCATTTGCTAAATATTACGGTTTATTTCATAACAATTATGAAATAAAACCAAAATAAAATATAAACATCATAAAATTTAAAACCATAAATTTTGTACATTCTGGAAAATTTCCAGGAACTATAAAAATAAAAAATATTTGCTCAAAAATTTTAAATTAATTTTATGAACAAATAGCTTTGTATATAATGGTTTTATCAAATAAAAACATTAGATATAGTAAAACAGTGAAACAAATTATGAAATTTAACCAAGCGTATCAACATAAGAATGTGAAATGTACAAAAAACGTTCAAGACCAGAAAAGGAAGTTTCAATTTTATGAACATTATAATCTCATATTATCGACTTTTATCGTATAAAAATTAATGAACATGCAATACATAAGTAAAAGTCACGAAATTTTAAATACAATATGTAAGAAATGCATGTGAGATCATATTAAAATTTCATGGCCAGAATCAACATGTAACTATTTTTAGTTAACTTTTAACTAATAAAATGCATGTTAACTCGGTTTAAACGCCAAAAATCAAAATAAATAGCAAATTAATCCCTAAAATCACGAAATTTGACCACAAACATTTTGAGGTCATTAGTTATACATGCACCAAAAATGTTTGTCAGAATCGTATTTTAACTCAAAATCTTTGATTTATTAGTTATCTTATAACTTTAATAAAAATGTCCAAAATGAACATGCATGCTACAAGCTAGCTCTGATACCAATTGAAAGTCCATAGACCTTAATTAGACTCCTCTAATTATTTACTAAATTACTTTTAATTTAGTATTAATGATCTATGTAACATGCATGCAAATATAAAGACATTTATATAAAGGAAGAAATTTCCTCACATTGATATGGAAATTATATGGGCACAACAAGAACTCCTTCTTGTTGTTCTTGAGCTATAATATGGATGAACAAAACTCTCCAAAGTAGAAGATCTCCTCTAAGTTGCACCAAGATTAACCCAAATAATCTACCCTTATTATTAACTAGATAATAAGATAGATATAATACTACTAATATTATGACTATATTACTACACTAGTAACACTTAGTAAATATTAGTATTTGAGAGTTTTTAGTGAGAAGAAGAGTTTTAGAGAGAAGTATGACAATTGCACAAAAATGAAGTAAGTATAAAATGAACACAAATGCTCATAATATAGGCCATTTGGCCGGTTATTGTAGTCCAAATAATACTCTTATTTTGTTCAATTTGATCACATGCATTAGAGTGGAGTGTTGTAGAACAAGTGATGATTGTTTACTACTTGTTATGTCACTTTCATAAAGTAACTAAAGAGTAAAAATAAGAACAAAATCATCACCATGTAACTACTAGCCCAACCGGCCACAATGGCCTTAGTTTGGTCCATTTTGATTTTTGATATTTGTCTTACAAATACTTATTGATCATATGGTTAATTATCTTGTATAATTAAGTTGTTAATTTGATCATATAACAATTATATGACTCAATTAAATAAATAATATGTACTTAACATTTTACGTATATTTTACCATTATATCAATCATAATGGGTCCCACAATGCTTAGTTATTATTTTACACTCCTTGTAAATATAATTAACTAATTACCTCTTTCTCAAAACCTCAACTAATTTAGTAATTTAACGATTAATTACTAAGTTAAATCTTATTTAATCGTATTAATATAAGATATAAATTTATTAGTCAATTATCGCATAATTGAAAATAAGTTTAATCGAATTTGAGTTTTTAACTCAATTTCTAACAATTCACTCTCGTACATATCGAATATATGTAATGTACTAATTAACTGTATCGTATACAAATAATTAGTTACTATTTGGATTTCATCCTTTAGGTGTGACCGAAAGGGAGCAGTTGATCACCGCCGTCAAACGACAATAACGTCAAACTCTAGTCAGCCAACCGTTATTGATTTACGTTAATCAACTGACGAATCATATATATAGTCAATAAATATCCCAATTATATTCCATAATAAGATTTATTACGTGGCGCACTTTTGTGGAGGACACCTACTCCAACAGAGGCTTCGAGCCGTAGTAATGATTGGAAGTAATGATGTTTTAGGCGTATTAAGCATTCTTACAAGCGATAATGGATTGTGGATTTCCTTGTCGTTAGAACTTTGGATGAGACTAAAATTTTTGGTTCTTAGCTATTATGTTTGGTTGGGCGTGGATTGTGTTTTTGATTTTCGAGGATTTAAAAGTTCACTTGTAATTTAAGGATAATGATTTGAAGTACATTGGTATTCCAGGATTTCCATGGTAATCCTTTACTTTGTGTTGTTAGCGATCATGTTCCATAGATACTATATTTTTTTTGGTAAGTTTCTAGTAAGAGTTTTGAATGAAACTAAGAAGATTAGAGTGTGTAATAAATCTTTCATGTGGATTGTTAGTTGTGGAGTCTACCGTGCCGATGGGCCTTTGTAGATTCTAATTGGATTCGAATAATTGAGATTTGTTACTCGAAGTTTCGTGATTATGGAATATTGTTGTAGGAATTCTGATGATTGAAAATGATGAGTTGCAAATTGGGTAAATTGCATTCTCTTGAGGATTTGGTTTATTAGTAGAGTTAGTGATATCGAATTCTTATAGATCTTCATGCCGACTTCATCGTGATCTTCCTATCCCTAAGAGTTCGATTTGTTTCGTTTTTGCGTGTTTTGTATATATTTTGGTTACCCTGAATTGTGTGTGAGATGTGCGAGTCGCTCTATGTACGTGTAATGTGTTCTTATTTTGATTTTATCTTTGAGAAAACCTTCGAATTTACATATTGTATTTCTAAATTAACTTTTCAAAGAAGTCTAAAGATATATTTTATACCTTGTTTTTGGAGAAAATAGATTTCTGATGCTTTTATACTTGTTTTATGCGTTGGTTGGATGTTTGGACTTGTTATTAGAGACGTCTGGTGACTAGTCCTACACTTACTAACACTTGTTTTTATTTTCGTTTTCACTATTTCGACATTGATTTGATTTTTGATACACTACTACAAAAACAGGCTATGACAACGGTTAAAAACCGTTGTAATATTAAAAAGCGGACGTTGTTAAAGCCTCCGTTGTTAAAGGTTTTAACAACGGTGCCGATTTAATGAAAATACCGTTGTGAATAGTTTTAACAACGGTAAGAAGTTGTTGTTATTATTAGATAACTGTTGTTAAAACGTGTGAATAATTATGGTGGGAAAGATACGAGAACGGTTCTATTAAATTAAACCGTTGTTAAAGGTATGATTAATTTTGGTGGGAAAGATTATAACAACGCTTTAATTTTTCAAACCCGTTGTGAATATTGTTAATTACAACGGAGTATAATAAAGAAGCCGTTGTGGAAAGTTTTAATAACAACAGGTATTCTATAATACACCGTTGTTAAAGGTATGATAAGTTTTGGTGGGAAATATGTTACAACGCTTTTAATGAATTTTGAAAAACCGTTGTTATTATTTTTATTATTGTTTTTGAAAAAATTGTAATTTGTTCCCCTGCCACCAGTGAAAATCCTGCATAAATCAGCAGCAGTAGCAGCAGCACGCATCATAAACCAATTTCAGAAGCAGCAAAATGATATATCTATATATAAATCAGAGCAATTCATGTACAGGGCAATTCATGTACATGGCAATTCATGTACAGCAGCAGCAAAATGATATATACAACCAAAATGATCTCTTTCAGAGCAATTCATACTTACAACTTGCTCTAATTAATGACTTCTACAAATTAAAGTTCCCTATCTGCTTCCAAAATAATCTAAGTTTCATTTATTCTTTGTTTGTTCAAGGACGTATTTGCCCAACAAGTCCCTTACCTCGTCTATATTGTGCTTAGTGTACTCAGGGACATGTGGCGTGTTGATTGAATACTGCGGATAAAACAAATAAAAGACATCGATCAGTAGGGTAACAACAGTATAGGCATATCATACATAATTAGCAACATCGATCATATATATATAGCAGAAAAGATATCAGCTCTAATGAAAAAAAGTAAATAATAGCTACATTAAACTACTAACTCTTTCTGGAATGCTGATATATCTTCGCCTAATAATCTCCAACATGAAACGACAAACGTAGTATCCACATTGGATGCTATCCGGCTGTTTAGGGACCTATTATTACATAATAAACGAAGAGACGAGAAGGCAATTACCAATTAGTTTAATGCGTAATTAAAAAAGACAGATGTATATGCGTAATTAGTTTAATGCACTTAATTATTAAGGTATTGTATTTGCGCGTACGTACCCCTGTTATCGTAATAAAAGTAGGGCCATCATCAGAATATTCTGTCGGTTGATCGCCGGTTGCTCTTTTCTTCTCAAAGGCCCTTTAAAAAAGGAAAGAGGCCGAAAGTCACATAAACTTACTTAATAATAATAAATGAAACTTAATATTATGTGCCAAATCATCATCAGTATTATAAACTTACTTAATAATCAACTTCTTAAAGGTCTCGGATGGTTGTCCATGCAAAGAGTCCAACCAAAATACTTTCTTCGTGGTCGGATTGATCGCTGCTAGCACCCAATGTCTCCTAGAGATCGAGAGACACATCATTATTAACAAGCACAACATGCATCATAACCAAACATATAAAACTGCAATTGTATTTGGAATCGTAATATTAATTATATATTACCCGGCTTCATTATAAGGGGCAAAAATGAGCTTATTGTTTTTCGCCAATTCCCCAGCAATATAATTTACACGTTCTTCATACGAAAACATCTCGATATGCATAGATAAAACATTTGGGCACATGAATCCGTATTGAGGAAGTGGATTATTGGTCTCGGCGGGGATCACAACCGAGTTCAAGTACCTACATGCCGGTTTTAATTCCGATATTATAAACACTATATCTTACTTAGTCAGAATATTAGAATACTGCATGATTTAATTTATTAAGAAACTTACTTCATCCAAACATATAGGTGTTGGACATCAATCTCGTCAAGGCCAGCCCAAACGGCTAGCGTTTCCCAATCCAGCATTGCTTGGCGTTCTACCCCTACAATATCATTCTCGAGCGGAATAACTATTAATTGCTCGCTTGCTATGCGTCTCTCAGCCTCCTTATAAAGCTCCAGCATCGCCACCGTTCGTACTTTTTCCATGTAAACGTTCCCATGAAATTTAGTACTGGATAGACTCCTGACCTCTTTCAGCTTGGGGAAATGATGCGGTGTGCTACCTTTCACAACCTACATGTGGCTAACTAAATTAAGTTGCTCTTTCAATGATGAGGCGATAGTAGAACTTAAAATATAAAGAGAGTTGATTAAATACCTCATCAAGTTGTTGTATTGACGAGGTAGTAGAAAGATTATTGTCTATCGAGTTAGACTTATCCATGTTTTTTGTTACCTACAAAACAAAAATAAAACATAGTATAAATTTCACTATTTATGAAGGTGATGAACAAAGACAAAAGGCGGGTTAAATTAGATGTATTTTTCTAACCCCGTCTACATTCTGTTGAATTTTACAATCACGAGCCAAGAAAATGTGGCTTTGAGGCCATTGGACAAAACATTTAACCGCATCTGCCAGTATTACTATGTCGTCGCGGACTGGGACGGGCAGTTTACGGGTTCCATAGCCCTTCACGACTCCCACTATCCCCACTTTTGCATGCTTCGGCAAGAGTCGTACGCCATGAACCAAGATGGTTTCCGCTGAGTCCTTGGGCTTTGGGTATACGAAACCCCGAGCAACAATCACATTCTCTTTGAATGAAGGGTCGGCGAGACGAACAACTACCCGCCTTTTTGTGGCCTGAAGAATACACATTATTTACTAAATACCAAAATATAATAGATATCATAAATGATCTATATTGAGTATATAATGTAAAGTTAGTTACAAGTATTTATTGTTGGTGGGTAGGCTATTATACTTGAACATGTCCAGACCAGATTTAGCACTGACAGCATATACTAACTTCTTATATTCTACATACCTCCTTATTGTCACCCGTCTTCTCAGCCGGCTCCTCAAGTTGCGTCCCCTTTTCAGAGTTATTTACCTTATAAAATTAATTAACCAATCAAAGGCATGCAATGGCTGCTGGAAAGAACAAATGCAGAGGTTCAAAATGGTTAAGTCGTATTTACCTTATCGGCTTGAGGTATCAAAACCTCAGCAGCATTAGGTACCTCACCCGTCTCCTCAAGTTGCGTCCCCTTTTCCGACTCATTTACCTAATAAAATAAACCAATCAAAGGCATGGCTGCTAGAAAGAACAAATGCAGAAAAAAAAAATCATATTTACCTTATCGGCTTGAGGTATTAAAACCTCGACAGCAGTAGGTACCTCACCCATCTTCTCAGCCGTCTCCTCATGTATTGGCAAGGTAGTAGTGTCTGCCTCTTGGCAAATCTGTTGCACTACCTCACCCTTTTTAATGACATCCTCCATCATCTTCAATTCTTCTTCGGAAGGCTTGCCTCCAGAATTCATCTTCAGTATCACGGAGGCCAATAACTGAACCTGCACGCCCAAAATGTAGAATCAGCAATTTGTTAAAACAATAACATGTGAATTTTAAATGACAATAACAAATGGTATACGTACCATGTCAGCCTTCCCCTTATTTTTCTTCTTCTTGTTCGAGCTAGTTGTCCCATAATATTTCGTGACTCCGACATGTAATGGGACGCCCCTCAATCGACCTGGATGCTCGGGACGGCCGATCGCTCTAGCAAGAACGTCGTCACGACCACTCGGAGTGAATTTCCCTTCCGCAACCTCCTTCAGAACATTCTCCTATAATATATTAAATAAACTTAATTTAATTTTTGTTACTAAAATAAATAGATAGTTAGACATACAAGAATTGAACAATAAAGTTATTAAAAACCCGTCTTAATAAAAATAATACTTACTATGTTGGCCAAGACTTCCTGATCATATTCGTTACATGTTCGGGATCCTTTAGGCGTGTGCCCTTCTTTATAAGTTACGTGCCGATTCAAGTCGGTCACACCTTTTGACACCTACACGTTAACTCAAAAATAATATATGTATACATGTATATCAAGTCCAAGTATGATTAAAAAAATCTAATATATAGATGCTACTTACGAGATTTTCTTCTATCAATCTGTAACCGCCTCGAGAACCATAATATACCCCCCGCTTCTGTGAGATGTTAGCACGATTTCTGGCGCTAACGCTCTTCAAATCATATAAAATCGCAAGTAGATGAGACAATTAGAAAATTATAGATACAAGTAGAGTTTTAGAAAAATGTAACCTGAAACTTTTAGAAAAATGTAACCTTAAGTAGAGTTTTACAAAAATGTAAACATATGACATGGATACTTAACCTGAAACTTTTCAGTAGCTCGTTTCGCCTTATAATTATCCCATTGTTGCTGAGTGATGTGGGGGTACTTTGTCGGTGGGCTCTTATGCATCTGCCCCGTCTCCTTGTCCACATACAAGTGTAATTTGGCAAGGTCACACCTCCACTGCCTTAAGACTGCCGCTGCCTTACGTAATAGATACTTATCATGGCAGTCTGGAATATCGAAAGCTTCCTGCATCATCATCATATATACTAATAAGCGGCTGTCTAATATCATACCTTTACACGAACCTTTATACGGCTTCCTGCCTTATGTAATAGTAACTTATGCAAAATAAAATGGTGTTTAGCTAAAGATATTATCATACCTTTATACGTTTCAAGAGTAAGTTCTGCAATGAAGGATTTATATTCCTGAAATCATCTAAATCTATAGGCACAAACTGTTTGGTTGTAACTCCAATCCAAGTGGCTAAATGGCTAGCATTTGGACCAGTAGGAACACCTTTCACACTCCATTTTATTTCCATCGGCGTTTTTGCCGCTATAGCTGCAAGGGCTGCAGAGCACTTCGAAGCACCCCTCTCACCAGGCTTATCCCCCTTATCATTGTTTTCTACTCTTTTCCGTTTTTCACCCATGATAATCCTAAGACACTAAGACCTTCAAAAGAAATGAAATAGTAACGGAACAGAGTCATGCATACAGCGATTCTAAAACCCTAAGACCTTGAAATGAATGAAATAGTAACTGAACAAATAAAGAGTCATGCAGAGATTCTAAAACTCTAAAAACTTAGAAAGGAATGAAACTAGATGATAAAGAGAACGATAAATAGAAAATGAAAACAAAAAGATGAACTTCAATCTTAAAACCCTAAAGACGAAACACAAAAATTACCTGATAAAGAAAATGAGAACAGGGTGATGATAAAGAGAACAGGATGATGATCACGAGTACGAGGAGGATGATGATGATACTAAACAAAAAGATTTGTGTTGTAAACGAGGATGATTGTAAACGAGGAGGATGATGATGATAATGTACGTGTGTAAAATTTACTCTATAGGATTGTAAATTATTTTTTATTAAGAGAAACTAAAGGGTTTATTAAGAGAAACTATTGACAACGGTTATCCTACAAACCACCGTTGTTATAGAGTAATAACAACGGTTAAATAACACCCGTTGTAGAAAGTAATAACACTAAGACAACGGTTTATTTATTATAAACCGTTGTTGAAAGTAATAACAACGGTGAATTTCTAAAACACCGTTTTTATAGATTATGTATATTTTTTTTAATTTTTCAGATACGCGCGCGCGGTATTAAAATTTGAGGCACGAAATAAACTCATTAACTTTGCTCTAAATTAATTTATTTAACTTTGCTCTAAATTTAATTTAATTTATTTTACTTTGCTCTAAATTTTATATTATAGGCGTAAGTTACGTTTAATTATTAGCTCGGATCGGGTTTGGCCTGGGAATCAATTCCAATCGGGTTAGATTCGGCGGGTTTGTAATTAATAACTTTATCGATCGGGTTAGTTATTAATTATTTTTAGTTTTTGGTTCAATTACCTCGAATCGGGTCATTTTCTTTTTAATTAAGGAACTGGTTATTATAATTATCATGCATCACTAGTTAACCTGAAACTAATCGATCGGGTGGCCAGGCCAGCAGTTACGGATCGGGCAATCCACTTTCTAGATCAGAGCAAGCGTAGCTACGTACTTCAATTCGGGTCGATCGCTTTTGGGCCGGGTCGGGGGCACGTGTCATTATTAATTACCTCGTATATATATATGTACTACTTATTGCAATAATATTGATGATAATTAATATAATATTGATGATGATATATATATATATAATAATTAAATGATGATGACTTCCGGATCTCTAATTAACGACGCTCGTACTACAATTTGCAATAATATAAACAAATAAATGGTTATTATATATAATATATATATGTATATATATTATATTGTTGTGTATGTATGTATGTACATACGTTTTATATAAACAAATAAATGGTTATTATTAATAATAATAGGCCATATTATTCCGATCAGGTAGTTAGATTCGTCGGGCCGTTTTTGCATCACAAACCTGAAACTGTCCGACCCAAAATTAATTAGCTCGCTAGTATCGGGTTATTTTATTTAATTCGATAGAAATCATTATTTATTATCCGCGTGATGATTATTAAGTATCATTTTCGGGTCGGATCACTTTTAATTATTAAGTATCATTATTAGTATACGTGTGTTACTTCAAAATAACCCTAAACCCTAAACCCTAAACCCTAAACCCTAAACCCTAAACCCTAAACCCTAAACCCTAAACCCTAAACCCTTTTTTATATACTTCTATATAATACATCAAAATATTGAACATCAATTCAAACACTTTAAACAACATTCTTTCTCATTGATTTCATTAGGAATAACCTAGATTTTATAATAAAGTACATTACATTCATCCGACATCAAATAAATAAAGATGTTAAATAATCCGGAACAATTCCGGTTAAGTGTAAAAAGCTTTTCTCACACTGCCACCAACAATCCGGAACAATATTGATGATACTGATGACTTCCGGATCATTAACCTCGTATTTTGCAATAACAGATTCAATGCCTGCAAGTACACGTCTTGCATGTGGAGATAAGGTAGGACGGGTACAGCTCAACATATCTCTTGCGGCATCCAACCTCCGAGTATAAGGCCGACGTGGGTAGCCAGAGGACGATGATGATGACGACGCTTGGTTGACAAGTCGGACTGCTTCACGCCTCTCAATCCAATAATCCCTTCGATGTTCAATGGATCCTTTAATCAATGGGTGATGATCAGCGGGAACTACGGCAAGAGCCTCCTCCTCATCTGCAATCAATTTTGTAAGGGTCGTCTCATCGTTGGGAAGGTTAACTGCTGCCATTGATGATATTAATTTTAGGGTAGTTATGTAATATTTAAAGGAGGGGTTTTGAGGCTGTATTTATAGAGGGGTTATGCTGCCATTGATGATGTTCAATGGATGCTTTAATCAATGCTGGTTCTGCTGTTGTTTATTCACGGGTTTGGACTGCAATATCTTTTAATTAAAAATAATAATATTGAGCAATAACAACGGTTATTGGTACAAAAACCCGTTGTTATTACGCAATAACAACGGTTATTGGTACAAAAACCCGTTGTTATTACTAACCACAACGGTTTTCGTTACCACAACCGTTGTGATAGGGTTACTGCACATTGCAGTAAATGCATTGACTGCACATTGCAGTAAATGCATTGACTGCATATTCACACATTTACTCAATCAATAACGTACTGCATGCATGTGAATGTATAGTCGTTTTGGGAACCAATGCATGCATGTGAATCAATGCCTTCATGTGAACCAATGCATGCATGTGAATAAATAACTCCAATAAATAACTCTCTATAAATACAGCCTCAATACAAGCAGGTTATCAACCACATACAAAATTCCCAACTCTAATCAATATCATATTTGCTAAACCATACAAAATTTCCCAGCCTCAATACTAACATCAACCATACAAAATGTCTGGAACTTTTACTAAACCATATGCTTGCATCATGAAAGAAATGCCTTGTCATATTGAGGGTGGCTACGTTGTGTGTAAAAGTTACAAAAAACTCCGTGATACGCTTATTCGAAATGGCTATTTAATCAGGAAGATGTGGCCAAATTATCATCGCAGGCACTTTACAGGGGAACTCGTTTTCGAGTTTGGGATGTCGGATGCTCATCGTGCCTCCGCATTCAAACTGGCAAGAATGTTTGACAAGGCCGGGCATGGGCGAAAAGATTTTATTGAGAGCACGGACCACCAGCCTGGGCCATATCTATGGGTGGCTTCCGAACATGACCGTCACCGTTGGCCAAATGGGGTCGACCTCGTTGAAGTGACCCAGGTAGAGCAGTGGGAAGGGTTGGCTCTGGCCGAGGCTGACCCGATTGATGCATATGCTCTAGCGGTGGCAGCTATCCGGGAGATTTACCCGGACTCAATTTAATTTGTTGTTGTTGTTTGGTTGTAGTTGTTTGGTTGTTTGGTTGTTGTTGTTTTGGCGCCATTTGTGTGTGGCGCCGTTTGAACTTATTATTTAATAATATTAATGTTGATAAGTTAATTTGTTTTTTGACTTAAGTTTAGAAGTAATTAAACTAATTCAATTCAAAGCTATTCAATCGATAAAGCAAAATTAGAATTGAATGACATTCAGGAAATGACATTAACAAATTTGCTAATAAACGACATTGATTGGTGAAAATAATAAACGACATTCAGGAAATGACATTCACAAATTCAAGAAATAGTTCACAAATTCACAAATTCAAAAATAATAAGGGAGATGATGACAGAAAAATGATCGCTTTGTGATAGAGTTTTTGTGTTGCAGTACAGTCGTATTATTAGTGTGTGTTTCCTATCTACATATATTGACAACGGTTATCATAATCAAACCGTTGTGATAGAGTAATGACTACGGTTATAGTAGTCTACCCGTTGTAATTAGTAAACACTATGACAACGGTTTATGGTTAATAACCGTTGTTATTACTAACCACAACGGGTATATTTACAAAAACCGTTGTTGTTGCTTACATTTTTTTTTTTTAATTATAATTAGAGACAGCAATATCATAAGTACTATACACTGCAATAATAATCAGCAGAAACCAACAAAGACAGCAATATCATAAGCACTATACACTGCAATATCAGCAGAAACCAAAACATGGAGACTGTATAATGAATGACCAAAAGCTAAATAATTTGGGAATCTTCAACAATGACCAAAGCTAACAAAAACTAAAGACAATACCACCTCAGGATCGGGGACGTTTCTTGCCCGACATAGTTTCTTCGTTAACCCAAATACCTTCACCATGATCATCACGCATATAGATGCTTTCAATGTTATCATGATCAGTGTCAACATTGTCGAAATAAGATACAGTGGAAGAGTGATCCATTCCCTCAAACACGACATCCTGATCATTATCCCCACCATTATCGGGTGCACCCCGTCTACTCCTTATAGATAGTACAACAGACCACTTTTTATCCATAGGATCGGTGACATAGAACACTTGTTTAGCTTGGGATGCCATTATGAAAGGATCATCCTTATTATTGCCAACCTTATCCAAATTGACCAACGTAAATCCCATTTTATCCTTTCGAACACAATTGTTGTTGTTATCAACCCAGTTACATCGAAACAGAGGTATTGTGAAATCAATGTAATCTAATACCAATATTTCTTGAATAACACCATAATAAAGGCATTTTCCCCAAATAGGGTTTTTATCTTTTGAAGTAGCAAAGTGCATTGCCTCAAATTCAGAACTCACACCACTATTTTGCATTGTGCTCAACTCATCTTGCTCGCGGGTGTAAAAAGAATAACCATTAATAGCAAAACCGCTGAAAAAAGTGGCCCTGGCATTTGGACCTAACCCAAGACGTAGTAACCTAGAAGAGATGTCATCACCATACAAATTCTTATACTCCAAGACAACATTCCTAAACCACTCTCCAAATGTCTTCTTATGCTCGTTTGCAATCCACATCTCGCTCTTGTTTGGGTGATCGTATTTGAGCTCATCTTTGTGTTGTTGAATATAAGGTTGCACCTCATCTTCGTTGTTTAGCACATACGTATGTGCTAAATGTAACATGTCACGTGCCACAATTTTTTCAACCCGGCCCCTAATACCTTTTCCGGTCATCCAGTCACTATGACGATTCTTTGGAACGCCAATTAACTCCTCAGGAGAGAGATGAGCGTAACAATATGCAAGAGCTTCGTCTAATATAGCACGTTCAGCAATACAACCTTCTGGACGATACCGATTAGATGTATAGTCCTTGTAGACTTTCATCAATCTTTCGAAAGGATACTGGTATCTCAAGTACACGGGCCCAAGGTACAAAATCTCCCTAACCAAGTGAGTGGTCAGGTGAATCATGATAGTGAAGAAAGAGGGTGGAAAATACATTTCAAAATGACAAAGAGAGGTGACAACGAGGTCCTGCAATGAATCCGCATCATCGGGATCGATGACTTTATCGCATATGGACTGGAAGAAGAGACAGAATCTGGTAATAGCATATCGTACCTTTTCAGGTAAAATGGAGCGAATAGGCACTGTGACACCCTCAAATTTGCGGAAAGAAAAACAAGCAATTTAAATACATAAAAGATGAGAATACATAACGAAGGTGTCTGAAATAAAAAGGTTCAACAAAAAGGAATTAATATTATACAAAATACCTATCCAAAACGAGAGACATATCCCCGTATAAATACGAAATAAAAGAGTGTATAATAATATACAATCCTAAAGAACCGAATATAGGTCCAAGGTAAAGACTTCGCTCGCTAGCTCGTCAATGTACCCAAAGTATGCATCACGAACCTGCCAACCGTATTAAATATAAACACGGAAGCCACAGTCAGTGGGGAGTAACTCCGAGTTCTCCCAGCCACGAAATGTCGAGTTTAATTAAACTTGAATAACATAAAAGCAATGTATATGGAAAATACAAAACTTAACATATATTATATGCTTTTCATCTTATGAAACAAATAACTAACATATAACCTAGCATGTGAAAGATATCATGTGAAACCGATAATAAACTATAACTCGAGGTAGGGAAGCTGGTATGCTAGCTCAGAGGTTCCTCTCAGAAACATGGCCGTGATACACTCAAACCCTAAGCAACACGTAATCATGTGAATCAGTTAACAATCGGTAATCCAAACTCTATCAATCTTAGCCGGCTTGCATCTCACCTTCTAAAACTCATAGAATCATCAAACATGAAAGACCAATACTTCTACAAACAGGCATAAGTTCTTAGTACAGTCAATAGAAGACTTCTTTAACTCGAGTCTATACCACGAGGTAGGATATACTTATATATTTAGGCTCAGCGGTTACCCTAATAACATGGCCCAAATACAAAGCACACATCTAGGCTCAGCGGTTACCCTAATAACATGGCCCAGATCCAAAGCACATATCTTAGCTCAGAGGTTACCCTAATAACATGGCCCAGATACCACTCTACCCTAAACCTAGACTGCGCAGACCTAGAGAAATGCGAAGATCCATCGCATCCAAGACCCATGATACAATCACATGAGTACCCCTAAGGAGATCCACCAAAGGGTTGGCTAGTACTGAAGCTGGCTCCATTCCCCAAAGTGGAAACAATGGCAGCCATGCCCCGACTTGGAGATCCACCAAGCCGGGAACACAAAAGCTATCAAGCTGTAAACTCCATATGCTCGTTAAAGATAGTAAGGCCTATCAATGTCATGGTCCAAGATACTCATTTAGAATTAGAATGGTCAAGACGCCATATACTCATAATTCTCTATGGGTACTTAGTCAACACGACATATATCATACAATTAAACAGTCACAGGAAAACATCCTATCATGTGACTAATTGCATATAAATCATAATCAATTATCATATCGCCTCATATCTACTAAGGCTAATTCATTAATTAAATACAACCTTACTTGAAGACAAATACCCGACCCGAGTCCCGCGACGGGTCATCAGTCAAAACGGGGCTGACTAGATCTTAGTTTGACCAAACCCGTTTGGTCAAACCGGCTAGAAACAGAGTCTTTACCATATAGACTTGATCATAAAATCATCATATTCAATACATGTTTATTTTATTACAACTTCTAACATGTGAATTATTAAATATTACGAAAACCCGCATGACTTAAAGGATATCAAATTAAACTATAATCTCGTATTATAATTTCTAACATGTGAGAAATAATAATTTTATGAATAACCTTTTTAATTAAATATTTTACTTATTAACATTTCCCACTTGCTAAATATTACAAAACACGATAAAATGGCAATAACTCAAAAACCGTCACAAGACCAAGTAAGGGACCCACGGCCTGATTTGGGCCGGACCATACATGGGCCGGGACTGGGCCCACGGCTGTTTTGGGGCTGTTTTGGCTATTTTGTTCGACTTTACTAAAAACCGTTTCTTAATATTTCCCGCATGCTTAACATATTTAAAACCCGTCAAAACAACAACAAAACAATCAAGTATCGACCCAACCCACTAGCCCACTCACGGACCAGCCCAGACCGGACCTGGACCGGCCTGAACCGGCCTGAACCGGCCTGGTTTGGGTCGGTTTTGCCAGCCACTTTACACGGCCACTCTAACAACAACACCCAATTTATTTCTAACATGTTCTAAAATCAAACATCCATTTTAACAACCAATTGAACCATCATTCATACAAAAATCATGGTTATAAATAAATCATCCAAACATGTCAAGAACACTTAACATATTAAAAATACCATACAACATGAAAATCATAACCACTTATCATGTTACTAGTAAAAATCCATAAATCATAATAACATGAACAAACACGAAAGATGAACCAAAAACAAAAGAAACAAAAGCTATGTAACATTAAATCGTCGAGTAACTCGGAATCGTTACCTTAGCTAGCAAAATCAATTAGCACCAAAATAAGAAGTATAAACTAAGAAACCCGTCTTCTAATCTTCCCCTAATATATACGAGTCACCAAACTCGTCTTCAAAATCTTCCCTATAAGAAATGACAAGAAAAACATTATTAGAATTAAAACTTGATTTTCCATAATTAAAGTGTTGAAAACGATTTTGTCGGAATTGAAAATAAACCGTACTTGAAGATGGAGAGCGAAGAGCAGATTCTATAAATATAAGTTAGGACGGATTTGAATAAGAAATGAGGGTTTTATGATGATTTTGCTCAAGAACGACGAAGAACGACGAAGAAAGATGAAGAACGATTAAAGAAAGTGTGAATTAGATCTTAATTTGATTTATTGTAAAATGAAAAGTTGTTAGTGAGTAATGAAAAGAAAGAAAATATCAAGGCTTAAGAGGGGAAAAAGAGACGTGTGAAATGGAGAGGAATCGGGTCTGTTTTTACGCGATTTGCGGAGTTTAAGTTGACAGACCGATAAAGTTACAAATATCTTAGATATTTTTATTAGTTTAATCATATTAATTAAAAGATCTAATATGAGTGGAAAAAAAGTGACATGGGGCGTATGACTCATGTCAAAGTCGGGTTTCGGGACTTAAGTTGACCCGGGAATAGTTAAATGACGTTTGGGTTAAAACCGTAAAAGTTATTCTTTAATTCCGAATAAATTCTAAATAATTATATTAAATTATCATAAATCCAAATAAATCTTAATAAAAATAAATTAAAAATATTATTTTTTTAAATAAAATTTCGGTCTTCAAAAATACAAGGCGAGTCGGAAAAAGTCAACGAAAGTCAAAGTTGACTTAAAAATCAAGAAAAGTCAAAGATGACTTAAAAGTCAAGAAAAGTTTATGACGACTTAAAAGTCAAGAAAAGTCAATGACGACTTTAAAAAGTCAAGAAAAGTCAAAGACGACTTAAAAGTCAAGAAAAGTCAAAGATGACTAAAAACTGGATTTTCATGAAATCTCTCAGAAATTCCAAATACGAACTCGGAATTTCAAAATATGACTCGAAACAATAAATTCTATTTTAAAAACTTAACTTTGCTGAAAAGTGTCAGTAAATATTTTTACTAGAAAAATTGGGTACTTTTCTGGTTGTTACAACGGATAGTAATTGTTGCATCAAAGTGTGGCAATCATGTGACTTTAACCCGGTGAGTTTTAGATCTTGCATCGACACAAGACTTCTGATGTTGGACGAATAACCATGTGGCACTTTAATTCCATTCAAGCATGCACAAAACTCTTTTTTCTCATTCCGTGAAAGGGTATAAGCTGCTGGCGGTAAAAATGTACCATTACCTCTCTTTTGTGGTGCCAACTCTAGCCTAATACCAATCATTTGCATATCTTCCCTAGCTGCGGCGTTATCCTTTGTTTTACCGGGAACATTCAGGAGGGTATTGATAATATTATCACAGACATTTTTCTCAATGTGCATGAAATCGAGGCAATGCCTGACCTACAGGTCAGGCCAATATGGAAGTTTATCAAAAAATATGGATCTTTTCTTATACCCACGAGTAGACAATTTAGAGCCGTTCTTCTTCCCATATTTTATCTCTATATGCTTTACTTTCTGATAAACTTCATGCCCACTCAAAATTCTAGGAGGTTGACGATGTTCTTGACGTCCAGTAAATGCTTTCTGCTGCTTGCGATAACAATGGTCAGGATCCAAGCCCCTCCTATTTCCCAAATACACATACTTATGAGAACACTTCAAGTATTCAGACTCGATATCCTCCCCACACAATGGACATGCCTCTTTCCCATGCACCGTATGCCCAGAAAGGTCGCCATAAGCCGGATAGTCGGTTATTGTACACAATAACATCGCTCTCAAATTGAAAGTTTCATTCCTATATGCATCAAATACTTCTATCCCACTATCCCACAAAATTCGCAAATCATCTAAAAGAGGTTCCAAATAGACATCTATATTATTTCCAGGTTGTTTAGGGCCGGAAATTAACAACGACAACATCAAGTACTTTCTTTTCATGCACACATATGGAGGTAAGTTGTATATTGCCAACACTACTGGCCAAGTACTATGTTGGGTACTCATGTTTCCATGTGGGTTCATTCCATCAGTGGACAGCGCTAGACGTAAGTTTCTAGGTTCAATGCCGAACTCGGGATACTTAGCGTCGAACGATTTCCATTGCATACCATCTGCCGGGTGTCTTAGCTTCCCATCATTTATTCTTCCAGTTTCATGCCAAGTTAACATTTTTGAATCATTGCTATTCGCAAACATCCTTATGAATCTTGGTATCACTGGAAAATACCATAACACCTTAGCCGGGATCCCTTCCTTATCCTTATAACGCCACTCAAAACAAACCGGACAATTGGTTAAGTTTTGATATAATTTTCGATACAATACGCAATCATTTGGACATGCATGTATTTTCTCATATTTCATACCCACCCCTCTAATTAGTTTTTTAGCCTCATATGTCTTAACGGGAAGAACATTACCATCTGGAAGCATGTCGTTTATCAAGGCTAATAAACTAGTGAAACATGTGTCACTAACCCCATTTGCCCCCTTGATATTATACAACTTCACCACAGCCGACATCTTTGTGTACTTACAACCAGGGTATAGAGGCGCTTCAGACTCACACAACTTCTTATACATGTTGTCAAGGTCATCCAAATTAATGTTTTCATCTTCAAAAGCATTTGATTCATCATCTTTTTCTTCATTATCTGTAGACCCAACATTCAACTCGTCTGCTTGCAACTCAACATACTCGGCAAACTCGGGATCATCAGTTATCCTTTCGTATACCTCAAGATCATCTTCTTCAAAATTATTATCTTCCTCTAATGATTCCCCATGAAAAATCCAACGGTTATAGGATTGACTAAAGCTATACTTTTCTAGGTGAATTTTAACGTCCGGAATAGCCATATACCTAATATTACCACATCTTTCACAAGGGCATGGATTACTAGAAGAACCATTCAAATTGTTCGCAACGACTTCATAAAATTCAGCTAAACCATCCTTATAGTTTGGGTCACTCATATTCGCAGCATTCATCCAAGTTCGAGTCATTTATCTACATTCGTAGTATATATAGTAAGCCAAGTAATTCAGAAAATCCAACTAATTAAAACTAATTCAATAATAAGCCAACTAATTCAGAAAATGCAATGTATAAGGCAACTAATTCACAAATAAACGAAATTCAGGAAATCAATAAAGAAAAATTATTAGAATACCTGATTAATAAGAAATAGCAGACGGAGATGATGACAAAGAGACGATCAGGAAATCAATAAATTATTAGTGTTTGTGGTTTTGTGATGCAGTATAATCGCTTTGTGTTTGTGTTTTTGTGTTGCAGTACAGTATTATTAGTGTTCTGTATTTTTTTCATCTTTATTAAAAGTATTGACAACGGTTATTATTCATATTCACCGTTGTTATTAGGTTACCTATTTACAACGGTTAACAAAGTTATATCCGTTGTTACAACTAACAACAACGTACAACAAAATCATATCCGTTGTTATTAATTTAAGCCAAATAATGCGCCAAATTAATAACACATTATAACAACGGGTTTTTCATACCCGTTGTTATTACCTTTCATTATTTCGCGCTAAATTAATAACAACGGATATAGAATAAACTGTTGTTATTAGTAAATTTATTTACAACGGTTATTTTAGTTCACGCCGTTGTAAAAACTAATAACAACGTTCGAAAAACTAACACCGTTGTTATTAGGTTTAATAAAATTCCGCGGAAAAATAATTATCCATTCCACAACGGTTTTTCTTTATTTTCGTGAGTATGCGTTGTTGATGGGGCGTTGTTATTGCCTGTATTTGTAGTAGTGATAGCTAGAGTTCTCGTTCGCGACGAGCACTCTTGTGATTCGTAAATAAAGTTTCGCACTTATGAAAATTTCCTTAAACCATTTTCGAGAAGAACATCATTTCATGAATGTCTTTCCCTTATAAAAGTTTTCGTATTAATTTTGAACTTGATACTTTTGTTTTCTACTCTCAAGTTTCGAGGACGAAACTTTTTAAAAGGTGGGGTGATTGTAACACCCGCTATTGTACCCTATTTTTTTCTAGTAAAAATATTTTACGGACACTTTTCAGCGAAATTTAGTTTTAATTTAGAATTTAATTTTCCGAGTCGAATTTAGAATTTCCGAGTTCGTATTTGGAATTTCCGCGAGATTTCAAGTGAAACCCGTCTTAAGTCGTCTTTGACTTTTCTTGACTTTTCTTGACTTTTCCACTCACCTCTCATATACTCCCTCCTAAACCTTAACTCCCTCACACAAACACAACACAACTCAAACTTTCCTTCTTCTCTAAGAAACCCAAAACCCTTGCCTCCATTTTTAATCCAAGCTTAGAATCGTCATATCTCATTCATTTCTTGCTCAAATTCACGTAAGTTCGTCTTATTCTTCCCCTCTTAGCTTCCTCTATCCGTATTGGTAATAAAATTACCGTCTTTCTCGCTTTTGAAATTATCCGTCTTTCTCAAGGTGAATGATATTCATCTTTTATTATCTAATTGTATGTAGGTGGAGACTAGGAAGGTTTAGAAACCGTTTAAAGACGCGAAAAGGTAACGGTGAAGGGTTACTCGATATCATTTACGTGTTTTATGTGTTTTCTAGGCTAGTAATGGTATTTAGATTATGGTTAGTATGCTTAGGACTTGTGTTGTTGTTGATGGATGTTGTTAGTTGTTAATTGATATGAGAATTGACGGTTTGTGATGATAAATGAGGATTTTTGTTGTTGGTAACTTGTTGGGATTTGATCGTTCCTGAATCCCGTGTAGGACGCTGGCTGCGTCGTGGTGGCGCTGGCTGCGTTATGCGCGGTCGACTGCAATTTTCCTTCACTGATCCCTTTTAGTAAAATGATCATATCTCCTTCGTTACTTGCTTTTTTTGGGCTTGTGACATCCCGTTGGAACCGTAAGAGGATAAGCTATCACCTCCTGTTTAAATTTCTGCATTTGCATGTCTAGAACTCTTGTTATAAACCGTTTGAAGTGGACCCTTGTTTTCGTTGGTTTCAAAACAACGTTGTTTTGGAGAGGTGATCTATGTTTTTATTCATTATGCTTCATAAACTTGTTCTAATGCTTATGTATCATGTATTGATTCATTTTTATCATAGTTAAGTTTATATAATTCGCTATTCACAGGTTTTGTGACGGTTTTTGTTTTGTTCCCACTTTGATTCGGTTTTTACAAATGATACGGTTTGAGCACTATTTTGTCTTGTGCTTTGTACTCTCATTCCCTTGGCTACCTCCACGTTCGTAAGGCTGGAATGTCGGAACGGGGAGGTATCCTACTGCTTAAATGCATGTGTTGTAGTGGGCAACCGCGACAGTTGTTGGAGTTGAACGCCATTGCGTGTTGATCGGAACGGCATATGTTCTTGTTGTAAAATGTTGTGTACTTGCAGGTGTGTTATTTGCAGTGTAGGCATACCGCTTGTTATGAGGCTTGTGATCTTTTCCCCTTCTTTCGTGAATGTTCTACCAAAATTTGGGGTACTCGGCGTCTATGTGGATTTGACCGAGTCTTGGATGTGGAACGTCTTACCACATGTCGAATCGGAACACGTCTTATTCCGAGATTCTGGCCAGGTTTAGACTAGGACCGTATTATTATCGTCGTCCTACCGGGAGGAAATTAGTCTACATATACTAAATGAATTGAATCGTGTATGCGTTCAGGGAAACGTCTTATCCCGTGGATGCCTTTTAATCATACTTGCCATGTACATGGTGCTAGTGCGTTTCATTTACCGTGAGAGATGTCGTCATTGTGTCGGTGTGTTTGGATTGATGATTACATGAATGATTATATGATTGATCATTGAATGACTTGGCATAGTTTGTTTGTCGAGTCTCAATCTTATCAAACTTATACCGCTAACGGTGAGATGTAAGCCCTAGTGAGCGTATTCGGTTGCCTAAGAGTGTCTTCCCCGAGTCTTTGTATCACATGATGGATTCGGATTTGTATTCTATATGCTCTTATCATTATATATTGAATTGCCTATATATTCTTATCGTATCTCACATGTATATCTATATATGCATGCTTCTACTTTGGTATTTCCTTCTATGTACGTTTGATGTGATATGGCTGGGAGAACCCGGAGTTACTCCCCACTGACTGTTGCGTTCATGTTTTTCATGGATGAACAGGTTGCTTGATTGGATGGCTTTTTGCTTGTGGTATTTTGGGTTCGGGTGTGAGCTAGCGGGCGTTGTCCCTGGATGAAACACCTTTAGACGTTTATTAGCTAGTTTGCTAATCACTTTGATATTGATAACATTTTGAGAGACTTTGTCTCTTGTAGTATTTTGTATTTGGTTTGTAACATCTGACACTCCTCGTATTTTCTATTGACATGTAAAAAGTTTTAAAAACACCGTATTTCCGTTATTTAAATCACATGCTTGTATGTTTTATTTCCGCATTCGCGAGGGTTGTCACAACCCCCGAGTTTTTTTTGTTTTCTATAATGTACCCCAACATTTTAGAAATTCTATGATGTACCCTTGAACTTTATACATTAGTCTATACAATGACTGCATTCATCGTATTTGCTAAGTTAGGTTCTTAATTAAGGTATTAAACCGTTTCTTTAGCGTTCCAATTACTCGACAACCTACTCAGTTACTTATTAGTTCGCCGACTAACCCATTACCTCACCAAATAGTCGTAGATACCTCGAATCTGCACCTCCCGCAACCCACCTAGTGATAATTGGACCGCATGTTTGGTACGCGGAACAATTTGTGACAATTCATAAGTTTATCGTCTAGTGATAGCTCAAACAGTTGTGTCTACACCTTTGGTCGTCACCTACGTACCAATAAAGTCGTTTTGACAGTCATTAGAGTCATTTTGGAGTCCAGGTCAAAAACCGCTTCATTTTCTAAAACTCCGAGTCGAAACACGCGGAAATATTCTGAATATTTTATTAACATTTCAAATTCTATCTTTTTTATATAAATGTATCTCATATCTTTTAAAAGGAAAGCATAGATCTACCACAATTCTTCTTCCGCGGTAGGAAACCTTTGGGGAAGAGGAGTACCTCTGCTGCGCCTCTTTCCCAGTTGTTTTCTTTGTTTTCGGAATTTTTTCCAGATTTTTTTCCGTGTTTGAGTTATTCCAAAAC
Organism: Heliosperma pusillum; assembly: GCA_022085475.1. Taxonomy (NCBI): domain Eukaryota; kingdom Viridiplantae; phylum Streptophyta; class Magnoliopsida; order Caryophyllales; family Caryophyllaceae; genus Heliosperma; species Heliosperma pusillum. The sequence goes on along the minus strand of JAIUZE010066530.1, from coordinate 52,255 downwards.
TCTTCGGATTTATCCCTATATAAGGAGAGGTTCATGCAAACTTTTAAGGCACCCGAGTGTTCCGCCCCTTCTTTCTCTCTATTGACATTCTAGACCTTGCTCTAAGCATTTTGATAACTACGTGCTTGATTAATCGACAACGTAAGCTCAGATCTTTCTGGGTACCTGTCACGTTATTGCATTGACCTGCCAATTTGACCAACTGAAAAATAATCAATTTTAATCAACTTAACTAATCGATCGTTCCTCTTGCGAGGGCACTTTCTTTACATTCGAGTCGAGTTGTCGCTAAAGCGTTAACTTTATTTCATATCTCGTTTCGTCAACATATAAGTCTGAAGGTGTTTAATACCGCCTTTTTATCGTTTTATCGTATTTCATCTAATGTAAGACTCATGTCGGATTTATGTCAAAATCTTTTTCAAACCTTTTCTTTTGTCTTTCATTATTTCTTTTAGTTTTCTTATTACATAGATAGTTTGTCTTGACTTAAATTCCTAATAATCGATATTAGTGGGTTTTTGTCATCTATCAAATTGTGCCTTTAGAGGTTAGATTTGTTCATATCAAATCTCTAGATTCGTCTTTGATATAATTAATATGACTTTAATCATTTAAATTCGACTTGTAGATCATTAATAAACCATAAATCGCCAACGAACACTAACTGGTTGCGATTTTGGCTTCACAGCCAGAACTCAACTCAGGAACTGACGCACAGAGTGTTGCGCCTCTTCCAGGAACATCCGGGCTGGTTTCTGTCTCTGATCTTCCTGATTCGCTTTGACGTAGTTTAATTAGTTAATTAACTGACTAATATTTGTATTATCACTGCTAATTAGATTTCGTTTAGTTTCATTAATTCTTTTCTTTGTTTCAATTAATCTTTCAAGCATATTTCCGACATAGATCTCATATTCGTTGTAATCAATTGTAATATTTCTTTTATAGTTCTATTTAATCATTGTATGATTTAATTACTTGTGTTCTCACATGCCAATTCAATCCAAATTCTACTTCGACATAATTAATTCCTAAACTACATGTTCAACCGTCATAGTCTAAGCTCACATTCTAGGGTTAAAACGTGGATGTTGCATAGCATGCATATAACCGACAACACATCGATAACAGAAGAGTTTCTATAATCATTAGTAGAGGCCGCTATCGAGGCAGGCGTGATTTGGTTTTCGATCGAAAGAGCTTCCTAATATGTACCCTCACCCCTTACTCCAGATCTCTGTGAACATCATTGCTCATTGGCATCCACGAGAGTTATTCTAGACATAGAATGCTAAGGGTAACGAGTTCTTAGTGTTCATGTCTTTCCTTTGTGTCTTGACATGACATAAAGTATTCGAACTGTTCCAACTTCCAACAAAAGTTGGTGGCGACTCCACAAATGCGTGTTGTCACGCTTCTCCCTCGTTTCTCCAGTCGTGGTACCCTGTAAACCGCAATTTTGGAAAGGATCGCAAAGCCCGTGTATCACAGTTATGCAACTCCGCTAAGGAAATACACTTACGTGTTGCCTTGGGTGAAACGTGAACTAGGTTAGGGAATAGTATGCATGAGACAGTTGTCGGTTCTCATTACTCGACCTTCCTAGGCCTAACCCAACCCTTTTGACCAATCGTCCTGTCTGGACGGTCCAAATTCTTATCTGGGCATAAGGATGGATAACGATTGACGTCAACCATACCAGGGTGTGTACTCATGTTAGCACCAAGGGCTTTCACTACTCGGACGAATGGACTAGGAACCGTTCTTACTCATGTTTGGCGCGGACCTCTCCACCGACTTTGGGTTTGATTGCTTGGTATGGAAACCTACCCTTTTAAGCCAAATCCCTTTTAAATGCACTCAGCATACCGTTACTCTGCCGGTTTAAAAATGTATAACCCTTACATGATGACCAATTTTGTAAATAAATCATGATGAGTTCTTTCAAAACAAAATCCTTTTTTAAAACTATAAAGCATTTTCAAATATGGCCTAAAGTAGCACGAAATGAGTCGAAACTGTGTCCAAGTGTTTAGTCAAAATCAATTCTCCAATTCGAGTCATCACTCCTACAAACACACTACGGTTGTCTAGGACAAAAACATTTCAAAACTAATAATTTTCAAAACTCACTTAGCACAGTGGAACACATCCACTTCACAAGTCGAGTCATTCTCCACTTCGAGTCATCACTCGTACAACCACACTATGGTTGTCTAGGACAAACATTTCAAAACTAGTCATTTTTAAAACTCACTTAAACACAGTGACATACTCCCACTTCACATATCGAGTCTTTTTTCGTACGTGTGCTAGATTGGTCGATCGTGTTTTGATTTTTCGTCGGTCTCTTGTCAAGTTTTCCAAGATATCTGGAACTAGTCAAGGAAATATTCAGCAACCCGAGCAAAACCCGAATGGTAATGATCTAGTCCTAGCTGCACTCATCCGTCTCCAAGCAAGTCAAGACCAAACTTATACTCGCCTCAATGCCATTGAAGGCCGCATTGTTGCCATAGAAGCTAGGCTTCCTCCAGCAGATATTGATGATGCTAGTGTGCATGATAACGGTCCACCCTTTGTGGGACAACCGGAAGTCAATACCCCACCAGTTCTTACTGGAGCTGAAAAGCGACTCCAATACTTCGAGGAGCAATTAATGTACCTCAAAGGGGACGACATCTATAGGGAGAATAATTGCAAGTATGAAGCTGTAAGCACTCAGTTGCCAACCGACTTCAACATGACTGACATCCGAAACTTCAAGGGGCACGGGAACCCTTGAATCACATTCGTGCTTTCAAGGATTACATGTCTATCAAAGGTATTAAACCCGAGATGTTCCTAAGGATATTTCCTTCATCTCTCGACACCATTCCTATGCAATGGTTCTAATACCTATAACACAAGAAGATCGGCACATGGAATGATGTCGCAATTGAGTTCGCCAAGCAATACGCAGATAATGCTGAAATCCAAGTCAACATGCGTACTCTATAGGTTCTTACCCAAAATGAGAAAGAAGGTTTCACCAACTTCCTAAGTAGGTGGAGGAAGACTAGCACACAACTTGTCGAACGTCCAAATGAAGCCACTCTTGTGAAACAATTCGTGAACACCTTGAGACCTGTTTATGCAAACCATCTGAGGTACCAGAACATAAAGTCTTTCAAAGACTTAATTGTGGTAGGATCAAGAATTGGAACCGACATAAAAAAAGACTACTTGTCTTCACTAGATTAACCTTTGTAATAGGATCGTCCTCGTTCTTTTCGAGTTTCAAACAAAACTAAGAAAACGAGCAAATGTCCTTTTGTTAGTCACGTGTTCTCTTTTTTTACCCTTAACTAGTGGAATAGACTTGAAATACTCTAGGTCGTATCTCTTTGGTGTAGATCACTCGACCTCTTAGAATAATCCTAAACGAGGGCCTGCATTTACCACCTTGTCCATATCTTGTGGTGTGAAAATTCTTTGATCGCCATGTCTCTAGGTGACCGTTAGGTTTGGAGACTCCATCTTTCTACCCGATTCGTTAGATCCCATATGACTACTAGACACTGCATCATATGCCAAACATTTTGATACCCCACCGGAGGATCAAAACAATTTTTTAGTGCAATCGGGCCTAAACTCTCACAAATTCAAAACCAAAACCAAAACTAAAAAAAAAACCAAAAAAATCCCAACAATCCCAAAGCAGAAGTCTCAAAGATTAAAAAATTCACAAGACAAGACAAACAAAAGTCGAATAAATCCAAAATTAAAAAAAAAAAAAAGAAAAGAAGAAATATCCAGTCAAACAAGTTCAAATCAAACCAACAAATTCAAACACACAACAACAATGTAAAAAACAGTCCAACAACGACTTTCACACCAAAGACAGTCCAACAACGACTTCAGTCCATCAACGACTTCAAGCAAAAAAAAAAACAGTCCACACGACGACTTTAAACCCCGAAAACAGCCCAACAAAAGTCTCGAGCATTCTAAAAAAATCCACAAGACCAAAAAGCCTCTCCAAAAACAAGACATAAAGAAACTCTCTCCAATCACAAACAAAAAAAATCTCTTAAGTAGTCCATCTTTTCACAAATTTCAGATGAATCGACTCACAGTTACATTGTCTCCATGCCTTTCGAGACGATCCTTTCATTCATTTAGGTGAGTTAGAGAGACAACACAGATCTTAAGTGTCTTCTAACACCATAGAACCTCCCACTCCATTTCATTCCCTATCACCCTCGTTTATCATCTAAGAATTTGACAGCTGTACACTAGGCTTATACGGTCACAAAAGTATTTTGTTTCTATAACATTAGTCTTGCGTAATTGGCAGAGCTACTTACTGTAAAAAGGGCAGAACTCATCCAAATTCCAAAGAACAAACAAAGTAACGCGTCTCGTGTAGCCCACGTGGCGCTCGTGCGACATGAAATAAAACCGGTCCCTAGCCAGTTAAGATTGAACGTCACTGTGCTCTTGCATTTTGACATCCCCATGTCATCAAAATCCCCAGCTTCTCATCATTGCAAGCATGAGCTTGTGCCAAGACAGCCTAGAGAACGATATCAACCTTGGATTTCTTAATCCACTTCTGGTCCGAGACACAAGTCGACATTGCCGCCAAATGAGCACATTTATTCAGGAAACTCATTTCACTCCTCTTTCTTTCCACATTTTCAAAACCGTGTCTTTCAATCAAATCTTTCATTTTCCGTCAGTTTAGGCCACCAACGTGCAAACATGTAATTTCTGTGATGTCTATGTGATGTGATTTTTGGCAGCACGACGGGAAAACCGTCGTCTACCAAACCTCTTTTGTTTTCAGATTAACCTGCAGGGACGGAAAACATTCAGCAGCAGAAATACTCAGGCCATCAAATACAACCAAAAGAGGCATGTACATCAAACTGGGGGCTCTCGCCCAAGACAGAGTCAAGATCCAAATTTGGGGCTCTCGCCAAAAAAAAAAACTCAGAAACAGGGGGCTCTCGCCCAACCAATGCCAAACACAAATCCAAAACCAATCCAAAGCCAAAGCCAAAGCAAAATGCCAAATCCAAAACCAAACCAAAGCCAAAGCAAAATGCCAAAGACCAAACGAAAGCCAAAGCCAAAAGCCCAAAAGCCCAAAAGCCAAAAGCCAAAAGCCAAAAGCCAAAAGCCAAAAGCCAAAAGCCAAAAGCCAAAAGCCAAAAGCCAAAGCCAAGGTCAAAAGCCTAAGCAAAAGCCAAAGCCAAAGCCAAAGGCAGATCCTGAAAACAAATCCAAATTCACCATCCAAAACAAAGTCCAAAATTTCAAAATCGGGGGCTTTCGCCCAAGACAAAATTAATAAACGTGCAAAAACAAGCCAAAATGTACAAACCAACAACAAACACAAAATAATTCTCATAACCAAGCCCAACTAGAATCTCGAGAGCGACAATCTCAGTTATTTCACTCAACAAATAAGCTATTTCACTCCGAGACTATGCTATTTCACTCCGAGACTATGCTAGCTCGCGTTCCGAGACTCTTTACAAATAAATCACTTTGAACAACGAATGAGAGGTTCATACATATAGATCCCAGCCACCTAAGAGTATCTCAAGGGCTGTAGCCCTCAACCTATTTTCCACCTTCCATAAACGCTACGTGTCAAGACGATGCCACCTACATTTAAATCAAGTGCATTCCTATGCAATTTCCAAAATTGGAAAATTATACTTCAGCACCTCGAGGTAAGTTGGGGGCTCAACGCCTGCCACATCGATTTCCTACACATATCAAATGGCTCATCAACCGATGATCATTCGTAACTTCTCAGATCAATTCAAACAACAAGAAACAAGCGAATGATTACCGCAATCAGTCAAGGAAGCCCCTCCAAGGATCGCAGCTAATGTCGCGCTTATCTTCTCAGCATGGGACTTCCCATTTTCAGACATATAATCTACAAGCCCACTTTATATAATAAGGATTTTGTTCGCCACGACCGAGCAAGCAATACCCAACGGTTTCAGCACGTCAAGCATCCTCAACGGTTCAGCACGTCAAGCATCCCTAGCGGTTTCAACACGTCAAGCATCCTCAGCGATTTCAGCACGCCAAGCATCCTCGGCGGTTTTAGCACGTCAAGCAATCCCCAGCGGGTTCAGCACGTCATGCAAATGCCCAGCAATTTCAGCAACGTCAAGCAATCCTGAGCGATTTCAGCAACGTCAAACAGTCCTCAACGAATTCAAGCAATGCTAAGCAATTTTTCAACCGGTTTCAATCAGCCCCCTGCAGACCTCTAGTTAGGAGTTTTGTTATAACAAGTTTGTTGCTTGCGGGCCCAAATCCTTTTCAATATATATCTTTCTCCAACGATAATTCACCTAAAGACAAACGCAGGAAGATTCTTACAACATGCCCCTTCAAATGCAGGAAGATTCTCACATACAACGTATCGCGAGCCTCATTACGTACTCTCTTTCTGCAGCAGAATTCTACTTCAACATGCATTCCCCCAGCAAGGGTCCGCCTAAAAATAGACGCAGACAGATTCTCACGTACGCTCTATTCCAATGAGAGTCCGCCTGAAGACAGACGCAGGAAGATTCTCATAACGTGCCGTTACAACGGCTGGCGAGCCTCACTACGCACCTCTTTCAGCAGCTGGCGATCTTCACCACGCGCCATTTTCCTAATGAGAGTTCACCTGAAGACAGAGACAGGCCGATTGTCATACCTGACCCTATCCCCAGCGGTTAACAAGCTTAATCAGGCGCCGTTTCAACGGCTGGCTAGCTTCATCACGCGCCCTTTCAACGGCTGGCGAACTTCACTACGCGCCCAATGCAACGGCTGGCGAGCCTCACATTGCAACCAAGTAAGAAGATGCTCAGGTCCTTGGTTGGCGAACTTCATCACGCTGGCGAACTTCTTCTTATGGCTGGCAAGCTTTCGTACGTAGTCTAATAGACGTAAAATGAACCTCCCCGATAGTCGACAGAGTTGAAAATGTTCCCGAAGACAGGTCCTTGGTTCAGACCCCTTGAACCGCCTCGCGTCGCCATAGTCGTCAAGTTGTAATCTTCGATGGACCTGATGGCTATACTTTGACTTTTGCCTTGTCCAAGCCTTAGTCAAAGTGGGGGCTCTCTAGATACCTCGAATCTGCACCTTCCGCCAACCACCCAGTGATGATTGGACCGCATGTTTGGTACGCGGAACGATTTGTGACAATTCCTATTTTAATGGTAAGTGATAGCTCAAACAATTGTGTCTACCCCTTGGTCGTCATCTACGTACCAATACGGTCGTTTTGACAGTCATTAGAGTCATTTTGGAGTCCGGGTAAAAAACCGCTACATTTTCTATAAGCCGTCTTAAAATTATGAGTCGGAACAAGGGCAAATATTCTGAATATTTTATTAATTTTTCAAATTCTATCTTTTTTATATAAAATATATCTCATATCTTTTAAAACGAAAGCATAGATCTACCACAATGCTTCTTCTGCGGTAGGAAACCTTTGAGGAAGAGGAGCAGCATCTGATGCGCCTCTTCCCCAGCTGTTATCTCTGTTTTTGGAATATTTCTCAGATTTCTTTCTGTGTTTGAGTTATTTCAAAACTCTTCGGAGTTCTCTATATATAAGAAGAGGTTCTTGCACACTTTTAAGGCACCCGAGTGGTCCGTCCCTTCTTGCTCTCTCTTTGCATTCTAGACCTTGCTCTATACATTTTTAAAATTACGTTCTTGATCAATCAAGCACAAAAGCTCAGCTCTTTTTTGGTACCTGTCACGTTATTGCATTGACCTACCGATTTGACCAACTCAACAAAATCAATTTTAATCAACTTAACTAATCGATCGTTCCTCTTGCGAGGGAACTTTCTTTACATTCGAGTCGGGCTGTCGCTAAAACGTTAACTTTAGTTCATATCTCATTTTGTCAACATGTAAGTCTGAGGGTGTTTAATCCCGTCTTTTTATTGTTTTATTGTATTTCATCTAATGTAAGATTCATGCCGAATTTATGTAAAAATCGTTTTCAAACCTTTTCTTTAGTCTTTCATTATTTCTTTTAGTTTTCTTATTACATAGATAGTTTGTCTTGACTTAAATCCCTAATAATCGATATTAGTGGGTTTTTGTCATCGATCAAGTTGTGTCTATAACTGTTAGATTTGTTCATATCAAATCTCTAGATTCGTCTTTGATATAATTAATATGACTTAAATCACTTAAATTCGACTTGTAGATCATTAATAAACCGTAAATCACCAACGAATACTAACTGGTTGCGATTCTGGCATCACAGCCAAAACTCAACTTAGGAACAGACGCACAGAGTGTTGCGCCTCTTCCAGAGGACACACCTCTTGTTGCGCCTATTCCGTGCTGGTTTCTGTCGCTGATCTTCCTGATTCGCTTTGACGTAGTTTAATTAGTTAATTAACTGACTATTATTCGTATTATCACTGCTAATCAGATTTTGTTTAGTTTCATTAAGTCTTTTCTTTGTTTCAATTAATCTTTCAAGCATATTTCCGACATAGATCCCATATTCGTTGTAATCAATTGTAATATTTCATTTATAGTTCTATTTAATCATTGTATGATTTAATTACTTGTGTTCTCACATGCCAAATCAATCTAAATCCTACTTCGACATAATTAATTCTTAAACTACATGTTCAACCGACATAGTCTAAGCTCACATGCCAGGGTTAAAACGTGGATGGTGCATACGGTGCATATAACCGACAACACATCGATAACACAAAAGTTTCCATAATCATTAGTAGAGGCCGCTATTGAGGCGAGCGGGATTAGGTGTTCGATCGAAAGAGCTTCGTTATACATACCCTCACCCGTTACTCATGATCTCTCTGAACATTCGTGTTCATTGGCATCCACGATAGTCATTCTAGACATAGAATGGTAAGGCTAACGAGTTCTTAGTTTTCATGTCATTCCTTTGTGTCTTGACATGACATAAAGTATTCGAACGTTTCCAACTTCCCACAAAAGTTGGTGGCGACTCCACAAATGCGTCTTTTCACGCTTGTCCCTCATTTCTCCGGCCGTGGTACCCCGTGCACCACAGTTTTGGAAAGGATCGCGAAACCCGTGTATCAAAATAGTTTACACATCTAACAAACAATTCACAAAATCTCCATTATCCTTTCATGTTTCATAACGAAAGTGTTTAATAGTAGTTTGTACATCTTAAAACTAATTTGTGACGCAACTTATGGAGGATGGTAATAAGACATTAATGATGTTGAATAAAGGTCGAAATATGGTTGTTTGAAAGCGATAAAGTTAATTCAGAGTTGAAGAAGGTCATCATGAAGAAATAAGTAAGAAGTTTAGGAGTATAACATAGATTATAAAAAAGAGAGAGGCACAACACATAAAACTCAAAAACTCATGGGCACACCATAGAATATCCCCAACTTTAATTAAATACCTCAATCAAAATGACATAATCAATTACCGGTCTTACAAACCAACTATCATAATTATATTTAAATGATTATATAAGCGGAAGATTTTATTAAAATAACTAAAGTGATAAATCAATGGTGATGACTCGTTTAACTGTCTCATCTAACTTGTCCCACTCGCCCATTCACAACAAAGGTACGTTCCGCTTATTCCAAACCTGTATGACTCACCGCCAATCAAATGGTCGGAAATTACCAAGACGATCGCAGCAAAGACGGTCAACCGATGGTTGAGTAGAGTAACATACTACGCAATAATGTAAGCATACTCAGAAAAAACCAACAATACTCAACAATAGTGATGTGGTCGTTATACACCAAAAATAAAACCTAAGTCTACTAACTAAGAAGATAGCGGAAGTAGGGTCGATCTCCACAGGGAGTAAACTAACTAACTGTAATCTAAATCTACTAGTAACAATCTGGGGGGTTTTGAAAAGGTTTTAGCTAACTAAATAAGATTAAAGGAAAGAGAAGTAAAGGAAGAAATAAATATGAAATAAATCAGATAAAGAGGAATATGCTAGGATTCGGTCTACTGCAGTATCGGCATCTACGGGTCAACTAAGTCAGTCAATCTATCAATGAGAAGGGCAATGGTTTCTCCTCTCGGTCTCAAACCGCCCTAGGGATTTTCCTAATTAACTCTCGCCCTCTTAGGAGTCACCTATCAATTCTAAGCAAGCTTCCCTTCCAATATCTCGATCCAGGTCGGGGTTAACTACCTAGCCTAGTCTCTTGCGTGCACTCATTCGACTAAACCTCAATTAAATTGCTTAGACTGATTCTCATATTCAAGACGAACTAAAATAATCTATCCTAACATGCCTCTACTACAGTTTCCCTCATCCCAACATACAACGGAATTAGCTACTCATGCTATTAACTATGCTAACAAAGACGATTGAACATAATAAAATCGCAATTAATAAGAATAAACAATAACAACGCAGTAATTAAGGAGAGTAAGCAGTGATTAAGACTAAAAGATAAGAATAAAAGAGAGAAAAGAGGAAAGGAGTTTACAATCTTAGAAAATCCGGCGTAAAGAACAAATCCTACGTCGATAAACTCGAATGCAAACCAAAGATAAAGTTCAGAAACTAATGGAAGATTAATGCTAATGATTCCGAACCCTAATGGTTCCGAGTCCTAATGACTCCGAATTTGAATACTGAATGCCATTCAATGACGTAAATAAGAGTTTATATAATAAAAAACACAACTCTTAAACCCTAATTAAGCTACGGACTTAAGGCCCATGATAGGTTCTACTCGATCGAGGGAAATAACCACTCGATCGAGGACTTTATTGGAGGAAATCACTCGATCGAGTAACAATTCTACTCGATCGAGCAACTTTTTAGCGGCTACCACTCGATCGAGCACAGGACAGCTCGATCGAGGTCTTTCTTCCTTCAACTCTCCTCGATCGACCAAATATATAATCGATCGAGGTCTTTTGGCATGGCACATAGTGTTGGACATGGCTTTGGACTTGATTGCGAGCGGTTTCACGCTTTCCCATGCAAGAGCTTCTGTTCCGTTCCTTCATTCTCCTAAATGCATGCAAAGTGGACTGTTTTGGCTCAGTTTCCGCTACTACACAGCTTGTACCTACAAAATAGTAATGAAAGTACAAAGTAGCCAAATAGGGGCATATGGTGATATAATATCACCTAAATGACATAGAAATGCGTGCATAAATGGACTAGAAAGTCTATATAAAATGTACGCATCAAACGTCCCCAAACTAAACCTTTGCTTGTCCTCAAGCAAACTAAATGCAGCTATATGCAACAAAATAAACCTAGGGGAATGGAGCAAGTCTCAGCGCTAACTACAAGTCAATACTAAACAGTTCAATGCACTCATTCAATCGCTACAAAGCATAATACGAAGATGAACGAATTTATACAATCTTGGAAATAAATTAGACTTTCGACCTTGCAAGACTCAATCGAAATTTGAACTCTCACGGGTCACTCTTCTCTCAACAAGCAATTGGTAAGTAAATATGTATGAGAGAGAGAAGAAAATATAGTCACTCACCTAGACTACGACCGACACAACATGCATTGCTAACTAATATGAAAGATGATTTCAAGCACCGTACACACTCATAAGCACCGTTCAAGGACAATCACGTGCCGAACATTTGCAAAAATATGGATATGTGAGGCTAGTTGGTAAGAATGGGCAAAGCAATTAATGGAGATGTGAGGGTAAATAGCCAAGCTAGTTCCTAACAAAATCGCAATATAACTCGTTCTATTCTTCCAATTATCAAAATTAAACTCAATGCCTTAACCAATATAGGCATATACAACACAAATCCCATATAACACCTCGACAAGATAATGATACGCATAGGAGGTGTAGAAAACAATAACTTCAGCCAATCATTTTTCAATATATTTTTTCATTTTTTTCTTTCTTTTCTTTTCTTTTTCTTTCTCTTTCTTGGCTGTCTGAGGAAAACCACTCGATCGAGTAGAATTAGTCACTCGATCGAGGCACAAAAACACAAAATCTTCTCGATCGAGCTAAACAAAGTGCTCGATCGAGGCACTATTCTCACTTCTCTTCTTTTTCTCGCAAATACCCACTCCAATCAATGAAAACGAACCAAAACTGACACAACTGTAGAATATACCTCGACTACTAAACTAGCTCGGCAAAGGTAGGCTCAGTTTAGGATGTAGTTAAGGGAAACAGGCAGATATGGCTTTATGTGGAGTTAATGGGGTAAAATGAGGAAAAGGGAGATGCAAATATTCTCAAAATACGTAATACCGACCACAAACCCAATGCGTGCAGGCAATAAGAAATCAAAATTCATATACAAGCAAATGACACGAAATGTGGGGAGTAACTACTCTCATTCCTAGATGAACTGGTCATGGATGTCACCAGTTATAGGCTCTAAAACTCATAATATATATAAGTAGTTTGCCAAATTACTGAGTCAAGTCTAATAATCAAATTTACATTCCAAGACAAAATTCAATAGTTCACTATTTTGATTTTACTAAGTAAGTCAAAAAAGGTGCAAAGAATAGCATAAAATAGACTAGTAGTGCAATTTCATCATGAACAAGACTCCAATCCGACTCGACTATATGCAAAAATAAACGTGATATTTTTGATTTTTTTCAAATTTTTTCTAATTAACATGAATGTAAACGTGAATGCAATACAAATGCAAATGCAGACGCAAAAGGATGTAAAACACTTCCCCAAACCAAAACAGACAATGTCCTCATTGGCTATAGCACAACAGCATATAAGGGAAAGGGAAGAGAAACAACCTAATACATGTTCCTAAGGAATGAAATAAATATAAAGAATGGAAAAAACAAAAGGAACAGAAAAACTCACAAAACAAAGGCTTCCCCAAACCAGCATCAAACTGGGGGTCGATCGAGTAGAAGTGCTACTCGATCGAGTACTTTTTCAGTCCGGATTGCTCGATCGAGTAGTTCGTCTTTACTCGATCAAGTAATCTCTTGGCAGCACAACCTTCGACTTTGAGCAATTGTTCTCCGCTTCATTTTCCTGCAAAACGATGTCAACCAAATACCAAAAAATACCAAAAATTGTCTAGCAGGAAAAGTGAATTGTTTATCTAAACTACGGATTATCACGTAACGGTCTAATTGTCTAATTGGAACGCAATAAATTGTTTTTACAAGCTGCACGGGGTTGCAAACCCGGCTAATAACCAAATAGTTCCGTGACAAGGCCACCGTCAGGCCTTTGACTTGCAGAAGTACCCTCAGCTGTGGTAATTTCCGCCTTCTTCTTCCACACATGCGGTCTTTGCTGGGAGTCTAGCTCCACTTTTGAATCGCTCGAACATGTGTGAACTTCTTCCATCTTCACTGGTACGGTAATCTCAACAGTCGAAGACGGAATCAGGAGTACTCAAGTCTTCCTCCTGAAGAGTCTTACCTATCCCTCTCTACCGGCGCATACACAACTATAGAGAGAAAGATAAGAATAGTCTTAAGGAATTAGAAATTCCTTAAGACGAGACAGAAATAAATAACAGAAAATTAAATTGCCTCCCCGGCAACGGCGCCAAAATTTGATGTGGTCGTTATACACCAAAAATAAAACCTAAGTCTACTAACTAAGAAGATAGCGGAAGAAGGGTCGATCTCCACAGGGAGGAAACTAACTAAGTGTAATCTAAATCTGTTAGTAACAATCTGGGGGGTTTTGAAAAGGTTTTAGCTAACAAAATAAGATTAAAGGAAAGAGAAGTAAAGGAAGAAATAAATATGAAATAAATCAGATAAAGAGGAATATGCTAGGATTCGGTCTACTGCAGTATCGGCATCTACGGGTCAACTAAGTCAGTCAATCTATCAATGAGAAGGGCAATGGTTTTCTCCTCTCGGTCTCAAACCGCCCTAAGGATTTTCCTAATTAACTCTCGCCCTCTTAGGAGTCACCTATCAATTCTAAGCAAGCATTCCCTTCCAATCTCTCGATCCAGGTCGGGGTTAACTACCTAGCCTAGTCTCCTGCGTGCACTCATTCGACTAAACCTCAATTAAATTGCTTAGACTGATTCTCATATTCAAGACGAACTAAAATAATCTATCCTAACATGCCACTACTACAGTTTCCCCCATCCCAACATACAAAGGAATTAGCTACTCATGCTATTAACTATGCTAACAAAGACGATAGATACAAAACACAACTCTTAAACCCTAATTAAGCTATGGACTTAAGGCCCATGATAGATTCTACTCGATCGAGGGAAATAACCACTCGATTGAGGACTTTATTGGAGGAAATCACTCGATCGAGTAACAGTTCTACTCGATCGAGCAACTTTTCAGCGGCTACCACTCGATCGAGCACAGGACAGCTCGATCGAGGTCTTTCTTCCTTCAACTCTCCTCGATCGACCAAATATATAATCGATCGAGGTCTTTTGGCATGGCACATAGTGTTGGACATGGCTTTGGACTTGATTGCGAGCGGTTTCAAGCTTTCCCATGCAAGAGCTTCTGTTCTGTTCCTTCCATTCTCCTAAATGCATGCAAAGTGGCTTGTTTTGGCTCAGTTTCCGCTACTACACAGCTTGTACCTACAAAATAGTAATGAAAGTACAAAGTAGCCAAATAGGGGCATATGGTGATATAATATCACCTAAATGACATAGAAATGCGTGCATAAATGGACTAGAAAGTCTATATAAAATGTACGCATCAAACTTTCCCAACAATTATAACACCCCCAATTTCCGACCTCTAATTATTTAAAGCTTTTTTTCGGAAATTGGGCGTGTTAACGTTGTTACTCTAAATTAAGTAACGATATCCAACAATAAATAAAGGTTCTAATAAAATAACATTGCAGGGGAAAAACTTATGCTTACATGGTTTAAACTCAAAACAACTTAAAGAGTATAACTCTTAAATCAATCTTAAAATAAACTCAACGAAATGCGGAAGTGAAACTACTAAGTCTTATTCTATTGTCTAGTACTCGACATCTAGTCACGAACTCTCTTTCCGTGTCGTCCCATTGCATGATAATAGCAACCCTGTCAAGTAACTGTTAGTTTCTTAAACTCAATATTAGACATTTCTAATATCATAAAATAAATAGTTTACTCTTAAACTATAAGGAACTTATGCATGCATAACTAAAATACAAAGAAGGAAGCAGAAATTGTTCCTTACATTGATTTGTACGGATTTTGGACACAAAATAGGACTCCTTCCTACTTTGTTCTTGAGCTTATATGATGAGGATGAACTTCAAAATTCTAATGTAGAAACACTCCTCTTGATTGCACCCAAGACAATCCCTTAATACCAATAATATTTTTACTAGATAATATTATTAGTGACCTTAAATTAAAAATCTAATGCTAATAATATTACTATAATAGTAATATGTATGAAGATCTAAGATTTTAGAGCAATGTATTTCATAAACCCTTTTATGAGAGAATTTTGTAGTGAGATAAAGAGATAAGCCAAGAATCATTTTGACTTAGGGAAAAATGAGAACTTATTCTCATGGGGTTGGGGTGGTGGATGGCCGGCACACACATGCCCTTGGGGAGTCTCAAACATGATTTACTTTTGCTCTTATCAAAACATTAGCATAGGTCTAGGTAGTATTAGGTGTTATGATTGTGTTTTACAATTAAAACCAACAACCAATTAACACCCTAAAACTACCCACCATGACCCCCCCCCCCCCCCCCCCCCCACCATAAAATGGAGTCCCTTTTATCTTTGTAATTTTGTCATTTGTAATGTGGTATGTCATGTACCATGTCACATGTCATTAGGATAGATAAATGTATATTTAACAATTTAAATATCATTTCACATTATATAACAAAATAAATTGTAATTCATAATCACATACATATAAAATGGGTCACATTAAGTCCAGTTAATATAATCTACAACCCTTTGTAATTATAATCAACTAATTATTCTTATCTAAAATTGTTTCATAAACAATAATCAATTTTAGTAATATAACATTTTAATTACAAAATTGCGTCTTATTTAATCTCATTACAATAAGACATAAATTTTAACTCACAAATAAAATTTGTTCAATTTAAGGATTTAATTAATCTGTATCGATATAGAACTAATTAACTTTTCAATTAAGGGAATGGTCCTATAGGTGTGACCTTAAGGGATCAACTAATCACCAGCGTCATACGACAGTAACGTCAAACACTAGCAAGCCAATTGTTACCGATTAATGTCGACCAGTTGACTATAATATTTATCATCCCTTTGTATTCTTATTATTGAGATTTAATTAAGTGATCGCACTATTGTTGATGATACTTACTCCAATAGTAACACTGCTAACCATACAACCAGAAATATTATACGGGTCATTGAGTAAAAGATTTAGTGGACAACATGGGAAACACACACAAGTCAAAACAAATACATAATCCATCATGCTCATAATAGATATCAACAATCATATTTATAAAAAATCTTGGAAAACCACAATAATACTTTCTTTCTCAAACATCCACTTGTCCAATTTGTTCCACTTTACTTCCTCAATAAACGTTTAATATCCGGATAGAGAATCAATGTATAGAAGGTTCGAGCAAGTCGAATGCCGGTTCAACAAGCCTTCCCCAACCATGTACTAAACTGGCCACAATTCCCGAGTTTGCACACCCCTCACAATGACTAACCCAAAAGAGGAGGAAAGGTGACGAGACACTATCTCAAATAAGTATGGGTCCCCAAGGCATCGTGGTATAGGGTATAGTCCGCCACAGACACGACCCCCTCTCTTCCATCACCAAAACATTTTCAATCCAACATATCCCATAGACCCAAATAGGTCGCTCAAAGTCCATCTCAACCATTCAAGCGTAATAACAGTAAATTATAAAAGTATTTACAAAACTGGCCATACTTATGAAATATCAAATCACATTCAAAACTCAAAACAATTTAAAATGATTTATCCCAATCCATATTCACACACTATTCATACATATTCATATTAAGTAAGTTTGGAAACTTACCGATAGCACGAAAAGTTCAAAAATGCTCCTAGAATTACTCTTCCTTGAAACAATAATCTACAATTATTGTACAAAACTCGCATTAAAACGAGTGCTTTAATCGTTCTACTAATCCTAAGTCATGACCATGCTCTAATGCAACTATAATGCTTATTAACCAATTATCCAAACTAGTATCAATAACATCTAATAGAATTCCTAACTTAAAATAGGGTTCTCGACTTTTCTGACTTTCCAGTACAGAACATGCTTACTATAAATTCCACAATTAATTCTAGAAAAATCTAAACGATGCAAGGTTAGTGGGGTTAGACACCTATGAGTCTTAGCTACGAATTGTTTTTAAGGCACCATCCTCGAATTCTAAATTTAAGAGAGATTTTGAGACAGATGTACAAACTTTGACGAATTTCGTCACATAAAACGTTTTCAGCTATAAAACGAGTTTAACAAAAGCTTTTTGAGTAAAGTCAAGTTCTAAAATTAACTAGACTCTCTAAAATTCAAGTCTGCAAAATTTCCAGTAGTAATTTAATCTATAAATTAGAGAGTAATCTTTATGCTAAGTCAGATTCGCAGAGGTTTTTGATAGATGTTCATAAATAAACGTGAGTCTCTTCTTTGAATTTTCTAAAATATAGACTCTAAACAGGCGGAATAATCCGTACAAAACAAAGGCAAATTTAACAGAGGTTTTGAAATCCTAATCTTTAAACTAATCATACTAATTCCAACACGAGATGATTAATTCTACCTTAAGCATGCTTATATGATAAGCCAAGACCTTAAAACATGAATTCAAGTACTAAAGATGAAGATTCTAAAGAGGAAGAGTTAATGGAGTACTTACATGGAGTAGGGAAACGTTAGAGCAAAGTTGTATGCTTCTTAGAATTTGAAATAGGGTTTCTAATGAGTGTTATCCTAGGCTTATATAGTATGAGATAATGGGCTCTATTTAATTCCCTTCTTTTTTTTTTCTCGGTCCGACACTCGGTTTGGCCGAGTTCTTTAATTTTTTTTTGTAAACATCTTCCTAATCCTCGATTTCCATATTACTATTATCGCACCGTAATGACACTCTGAGTTCCCCAGCATTTTCATAAATCATTTAATCCATAAAATAATCATCTCGACTAATTAACTCCAATTCAAAAGGTAACAAACTCCTCGATAATTATATTAAAATTAGCGGGTATTACAACAATACTCCGACAGCATGCCGAATTCCTTGATCCGCATATTGAAAACTTAATATATATATATATATACATATACTCCGTACACCAGACAACCTCCCCGATCCGCAGGTCGGCATCTCATATCAATAATCACATGAACATTTATCATATTATACCATCGTACTTACATTCACATCCACGGCCATAACAACACAATCATCAAAAGCATAAACAAATCACAAACAAACTCGCCTCGCCCGAGACAAGGGGTCTCTCGAATGAGATGCCTATCTCTCGCTCGAGAAGGCTCTTTTTCGCCCGGGACTGATTAACAGTAGGTAACAGATTGAGTAGGATAAAACATACCTTTTTGCAATTATTCAATAACACGTACTTCTAGTACAAGCAAGTTCAAAACCGTTCCCCTACGAAACCGGTGCCTACAAGATATCATAATTACAATCACTAACTAGTACATATCATCTTACAATTGGTACTAACTTTCTCAATTCCACGACTAGATCTATTGATTTTAGCATAAGATGAGATAAATAAATAACTAGATTATTAAAGCATGAATTAGAAAGCATACTAGGGCTTACCAGCGAATAGTAATTATTCAATTGATTTAATATCTCAATTAGGTTTAGGTTTTGTAATTTATGATGATAATATAGGAAAAAGTTTTAAAGGTTGGTTAGAGATGAGTTGAAATAGAATTATTTAAATGGTTTGGTTTAGGAGAAGTTATAATAGAATTATAAGTTAATACTTAAAAGTTGCGTAAATAAAAAACCGTCGTGAGCTGACCATCAGAATCGTCTCGCCCGAGACAAGGTCCGTCTCGACCGAGATAAGCGTGTCTTGACCGAGACAGGTCGAAAGACAAAGTAAAAAGTCGACCGACATACACACTTCGACACAGGAACTTTACACCATAGGACAAGTCGATCGACAAGGCGCATCGACACAGGAACTTCCACGCCACTCCTAAGACATGCTTGTCTCGACCGAGACCAAAGCCTTCGGGACCGAGACGATCCTCTAATCAAATCCCATGCTAAATATTTCCCCACTTTTATCAAACACTCTACCGAAATGTATTATACAAATGGCAGTTATAACAGCATTGCCAAGATTCGTTAGTGGAAAGGATAACATTTTGGTAATAGTTGATAGATTGACCAAGTGTGCTAGGTTAATTTCGATTAAGGAGACTTGGAACTTGGTTTGAGTTGTAAGTGCCTATTTGGAGGAGATCGTTTGTTACCATGTCCAAAGGAGACTATTTTTTTTTTATCATGCTCATAAGTTTTGTTCGAGATTTTGGAAAATTTTGTAAGAGGTCTTGTATAGTAGATAGATTGTTGATCAGTACCGCTTTTCATATCGCTACCGATGGACAAAGTGATAGAACGATTCAAACCTTTAAAGATTTTTTGTGTGCTTCTGCCCTAGACTTCCATACAAGTTTGGAAAAGAGCATGCACTTAGTGGAATTATCCTACAACAATAATCACCAAGCTTCTATCAAGATGGCCCTATGAAGCTATGTATGGAAGGAAGTGCAGGAGCTCTATTTGTTGCGATCAAACCAGTGATATTCGTGATATGGGACCCGAAAAGGTTATGGAGATGATTTACTATGTAAATATCCTCCGTGAGAGGATGAAAGCCACACAAGATCGCCAAAAGTCTTATGTCGACATACGACGAAGACCCTTGAGTTTGAAGTTGGTGATTAGGTGTTCTTGAAGGTGTCCCATATAAAAGATATGAAGATATTTTGAGTAAAAGAGAAGTTGAGTCCAAAGTATATTGGACCTTATGTAATTGTGAAGAAGATTGGAGTTGTTGCTTACAAATTGGATTTGCCCCCAAATTTAGGCAAGATTCATGATGTTTTCCATGGGTCTCAGCTTATATTAGGAAGTACTTTAGCGACCCAAGTCATGTGTTTCAAAACGATGACCCCGAGTTACAGCCTAGTTTTACCTTTGAAGAGAGACCAATCCGGATTTTGGATAGGAAGGACAAGAAGTTGTGAAGTAAAGTGGTGCATTTAGTGAAGGTATTGTGGAACTGTGGAGTCGTGGAAGAGGAAATTTGGGTTACGGAAGCTTCAATGCGTATCAAGTACCCGATTTTGTTCGATAGAACGAGGTATCGTTCTTTTTGCTTCAACTTTCAAGGACGAAACTTTTTAAAAGAAGGGTGAGTGTAACACCCGCGAATTTTGAATTAGATTTTATAGATCAAATAATCGTTTTAATATTACTTTGCTTTAGTTTAGAAGAAAATCTTATTTTTGTATGTGGGCATAATTCGTTCCTTAATAATCCCATTTGGGGTTCAAAATCGGATTCTACGCGAATTCTATTGGAAACTGATCCACTTTTGTGGTGAGCTAAATTGAGCCTTATTGGGCTTCTGTTTAGATTTTATTCTACCAATCTCACTTCATCCATTCCATCAAAAGTTCAACAACTCTGCCCATCTTAAAATCACCATTAAACTTATCTCTTTGAAAATTTTAAACTTCCATAAGTCACTGATCCCTTCAGCAAACTACTTGATTCTCGCGCCAATCTTCCCCTTTTCTCGTTCTCTTTCTTTCTAGGTAATAAAGACTATCCTTTGTTAATATTTCAAAATTTTCGTCTTTCTCAAAGTTTAGAATTTATCTCAACTTATTGTGTCTTCATGTTTAGGTGGTGAATTGGAAGACCCGACGAAGGATTGCTATCTCATACAAGAAGATTTGGACGACTAGAATTGATATCAAGGACACGTACACGGGTTACTCGACATTAATTTGTTTGTTTAATTATTTGCCTTAGTATAGATTCACATAGAAAGATGGATTCTTTATGTGTTTTTGTGTTTTTGTGTTATGAATATGATGGCTGTATATTGAATGGATTGTTTGTGACTCATATGTTGTTGGGTATGTGATGGTGAAATTATGTTAGCTAATATATCGATTTTGTGTTGAATTATATGTTTGTAATAATCATTATATGTTTATTTATCATCCATGAAGTTTGTCATGGATATTTTGTGATTCACATGATAGCCTAATTTTTTTGAGACGGATATGTGCTTGAATCGTCGTTTAAGACAGAATTGTGTGATTTCTTACTTGTCTCATTATTGTGCGCATTTCACTCGGCCGAGTAGAGAGGCTACTCGACCGAGTAACGCCTACTCGACAAAATGTGTGTGAGTACTCGACCCCTTTCAAAGTCTACTCGACCAAGTGCTTAGGCTATCCAATTGAGAAATGCTGCAACACCTCGACCAAAACCCTTCGCCGGGAGCGGTCACTCACGGTAGCTCGCCAGACTATGTACATGGCCCACAGACAAAAATGGGTCTTATCCAGCGCATTTTTCCTCACTTATGCGTATCTTTCTAACCTTCCTAAGAGGTCACTCATCCTAAGACTACTCTTATCCAAGCACGCTGAACTGTGGAGTTCTTTTACATGAATAACCAGAAAAGAAAGTAAACTTTGGTGATAAGATTAATATTTCTAATTCCTTTAAGCAATAGTCATTTAAAGTCTATCAATGTATCTATTTAGGGGCACTCCATGCATACAGTATTACACAGCCCCATTTGACGAACGTAACATCCTCGTTTGCCTGACATCTTCTGGTCGCAGCGAAGCCCAGAATCATCCTCCGCTAAATGGATGACCTGGGTACCCTTGACTACAGGCTCACCGCTTGGTCTCAGGGTTGCTCTTATATCACTTGTAACATCGCGGCCCAAACCCTGGTCAGGAGTGGTCACTCACAGTAGCTCACTAGGTTGTGAACATATCCAACAGACAAACACTGGTCCTTTCCAACGCATTTTTTCTCACTCATGTCCATCCCGGGAACCTTCACATATGGTCAATCATCCTATCACTACTCTCGGCCAAACACGCCTAACTGTGGAGTTTTTTGCATGGATAATAAGAAAAGAAAGTGCACTTTGCTGATATGAGTAGTACTTTCAATCCCTTTAAGCACTAGTCATTTAAGCTTCAACGGATCTCTCTAGGCGGCACCCCATGCATTAAGTATTACACACTCTTACTTCAAAAACACAACGTCCTCGTAGCGCCTGACAGTATCTGATCGCAACCAAGCCCAGAACTCTCCCCTGCTAGGTGGATGACTTGGGTACTCCTGACTAGAGGCTAACCGCACGGTTCGTAGGGTTTCTCTGATTCCACTTGTAACACACCTCGGCCCAAACCCTAGGTCGGGAACGATCACTCACGGTAGCTCGCTAGGTTGTGTACATGGCCTATTGACTAACACATGTCCTTTCCTGCGCATTTTGCTCTCACTCACACACATCCCGTAAACCATCCCTAGAGGTCACTCATCCTAAGACTACTCTCAGCCAAGCACGCTTAACTGTGAAGTTCTTTTTCATGAGTAACCATAAAAGAATGTGCACTTTTTTAACAGGAGTATTACTTTCAATCCCTTAAAGCACTAGTAATTAAGCCTCAATGGATCTCTAGAGGGAACCCCACGTATGAAGTATTATAAATGCCACTCGACCGAGCATTATGGTCACTCGACTGAGTGCACCTGAGACCCCCTACCCTGATCCATTTTACTCGAATATGTAGGAACCGTACTCGATCGAGTAAGGCCACTTGACTGCGACCCCTTATCTACTCAACCGAGTGCGCTCGATGGAATGGACCCTGTTCTCGTATGCTCGACTAAGCACCCCATGTACTCGATCGAGTTTGTACCTACTCGGACGACTACCTCAGTTATACGACCGAGTACCTGTGAGTTGTAGCTTTTGTTGTTTACCTTTTGCCAAATGCTATGTATTATGCCTTACCTTGCGTATATTATAAGAGAACCTATTCTATCCCCATTCTTAAGTCGTTGACGATTCTTGGATGTTTTACTGACAACACCAAATTGTGTTGTGTCTAGTAGTACTTATTAGGGTCTTTTGTTTTACTTTTTACGGGTCATTAGCATTGTTTTATGTTAACTTTAGTTTTTGTAATAATGTTGTTATTTAGTAATTTGAGTCAATTTTGAGAGTCAAACCCGGAAGTCAACGAAAGTCAAACCCGAGACCCAAAAACCCGAAAATTGGAGTGGGCTAGCAATGAATCATCACGGCAAGAAGACCAAACCTAATGGGTCAATGGAAGTCAAGGCGGGGCAAAATCCAAGGGTCAACAAATGTCAAGAAGGAAAAGCAAAGGAAAATCCAGCAGCGTCAGGACGCTGCCAGCGTCATCACGACGCTGCCAGCGTCCAATCTCAGCACGACATTTCTTCATTTCTCCGTCTTGTCTTTTGAAAGCCCGCCTTTAAAGGCCCCTAGGTTTGCGGACCAAGGGTATTTAAGAAGAAAACTGAAGAGAGAGAAAAAAAGCCAAGCATACAACATTGAACAACAATTTTTCCTTACAATTTCTCTCTAGTTTGTTCTTCATTTTTAGCTCTTGTAATTGGTTTGAATTTAAGCAAGGGTTGTAATATGAAGACTATGGGTAGCTAATTTCTTCATTACTTGGTGTAATTTGAACAAGTTCACACCTTTAGTATTGTATGACTCTCTAATCCTCTTCTTCCTTATTTAATGCAATTTGTTTATGTTAATCTTTTATGTTGAGTGAATGAATGTTTGGTTTAACTAGCTTGACATTTTGTTTACTTGATAAATGCTTGTTCTTGGTAGGAATTGTCACCCTATGCTTGAATCTGTGAAGTGAACTTGAAAGACTTCATCTTTGGTTTAAAGTTTGAGTCTTTTGGGTGATAAATTGTATGTTGTGTGATTTTTACATGGTTTAATGTTGAATTGCATAATTCTAGCTTAATCCTTTGGTTGAATGCTTAAAGCTTACTCCTTTTTTTGTGCTTATGTTTTAATAAGTGTTGATTAAGTTGTAAAGGGTCAATTTTGGGTGGTTTAATTCATGTTGACTATTTCTTAGGAGGTAGTATTAGATAAATAAGAGGAGAGGTAGAAAGGAGTCATCTTTGCTAATTGTGGTGTTACTTGGGATAATTACACTAAGTATTTTCTCTCATATTTGATAAATTGCATAGAAGGTGTTTGTGCTAGTGCTTAAACTAGACTTTCATGTTTCATGTTAACCATCTTTTTACCCAAACTTCCCCAATTATGTTTTCCTACATGTTTTCCCATTGTGAATATCATAGTTTGTAATTAATTTAAACCTTTGTTAATTAGTGTCTTAATTAGTAATTAGTGCCTTAATTTATGATTAGAGTCATTAGTTTTGTTAAATGATATTTTGCAAGAGTCTAGATTAGATTATTTTAGCGTTACCGCTTTCCCTTGGGTTCGACCCTTTTCTTACCCTTACTACCCTTTTATTTAGGTTGGTTTGAGTCTAGGTAAGGTTTTATAAATTTTTATTTGGCCTAGTTAATTTGCGGAATTAACGACACCGTATTTTAGCCCGTCAAATTTGGCGCTGTTGCCGGGGAGGGCAATATAGCTAAATATCAAATTGAAGCTCTTGTTTGTGTCATAATTTGTTTAGATTGTTTTTCAAATATTTCTTTTTGTATTGTTTATAGGTTACTTTGTGTTGAAGTTACTAATTGTGTTGTTGAGTTGTTTTTAAAAGTTTATGCCTAGGTCACAAGAGGGACTTGGTGACCAAGATATTGATCCATCCTCAAGTAGCATATCCAATTGATTATTTTCAAATCCCCTCTATAGGAGACCTTTTTGGAGGGAGCCTAGTGAAGAGGAGTTGGAGAATAATATTTTTCAAGAACAAGCGGAGCAAGTATTCGAGTCACCACCGAGGATACCATCTCCATTGGACATCCTCTACCCACCCAATATGGAGGATAATAGAACAATTGGTGAGATCCGGGCAAGGAACTATGAGGAGCAACCACTATGTATTGCATATCCTCCCATGGGGGATGTAAACTTTGAGCTCAAGGGGTTCTTTGTCCATAACTTACCTAGATTCCATGGCATGGTGGGGAATGACCCAAATAGACACTTGGCCGAATTCCACATGATTTGCCAAGGTGTTATTCCTCAAGGAGTTACCAAAGACCAATTCAAGCTAAGGGCATTTTCGTTTTCTCTACAAGATGCCGCAAATGAATGGCTCTTTTGTCTTCCGGCCCACTCCGTTACCACTTGGGTGGGTTTGAAGAAGAAGTTTCTTGAAAAATATTACCCGGATTCAAGGCACAATTACTCAAAGAAGATCATCACTACCATTGTGCAAGACATGGGGGAGACCCTCTACGATTATTGGGAGCGTTTCAAAAGCCTTGTGGCAAGATGCCCGTATCATGGAATGTCGGGGGATGATTTGTTGACGGCCTTCAATGAAGGGTTGTGCCAAAACGACCAACGGATGATCATTGCCGCCACCTGAGGTGGAATTGAGACACTTAATGTGGCCGAGGCCAACAATATTATTGAGAAGTTGGCGATGAACACAAGAAGCTACGGAAGGAAGAATGAAAGGGGAGGAAGCTCTAGAAATGTATCTTCCATGGAAGATCCTTATGCCTCTCAAAATCACAAAATCATGCAAGAGATGGGTGAACTTAAAAGCATGGTGTCCAACTTGGTTGTTAACAAAAGTAGCTCATTTTCTCAACACCCCGAACCACTTGAATGCTCATATTGTGGAGGTGACCATGCTACCAATACATGTTACATCATGATTGAACAAGGAGCCACTATGGAGAGCGTCAATGCTATGGGGTATGGGAATTACAATTCTAGGAACCCAAGTGGTGGAGGAATGTACAACCAAGTGGGAAACCGTGATCTTTTGGGGTGGGGAAGTGACAAGTCAAAGAGCTTTGAAAATGGTCAATTCAATCACTTGAGAGCCCAAAATCCCACCCAAAACCGGAACTCTAATTTCCAACAAAATCCCCAAAGAAATTTCAACAACCCAAGACCCAACAACTCAAATTTTCCAAGTAACTCCCAATCTCAAATACAACCAAACCAAGGCCCCATTCAAGGGAATTCTTCTTCTCAAGGGAACTTGAGTGACATCTTGCAAACACTCCTTGCCAATCAAGAGAAAGATAGGGAGGAGGCAAGGAGAGATAGAGAGGAGGCAAGGAAGGATAGGGAGGCTAACTGTAAGTTTCTTAAACTCGATATTAGACACTTCTAATATCATAATACATTTAGTTTACTCTTAAACTAAATAAATCTTATGCATGCATAACAAAATATAAAGGAAAGAACCATTTCTTACATTGATTATATGGAAATGGGCACAATATTTGAACTCCTTTCAAAGATTGATCTTGAGCTAGTAAGATGAGGATGAATTCCAAGTTTCAAATTAGAAACTCTCCAATTAGTTGCACCCAAGACTACCCTTAATCTCTACAAAATAATACTACACTAGTATTAAATGTAGTAGCCCTTTAAAATGATCTAATAACTCTTAATACTACACTAGTATATTATTAGAGAATATGAACTCTAAGTTTTATGTAAACTTCTCAAGTTTAGTGAGATGTTAGAGAGAAGAAATGATTTTGCATGAATCCATTATATGAGGTAGAGTGTAGTATAAATAAGAGGAAAAACAAGCCCTATTTGGCTTGCTCAAAACCGGTCACCCACACACACACCCACATGGGTGGGGTGTTGTCATTTTCATATTGTTCTTCACAATGTAAGGTTGAGTGTATGGATTATTGTAGTAATGATTTGTTCTAATTCTTAATTAGAATAAAATACAAACTAAAATCATACCCACCAACACCACAAAAACCGGTGCACCCATGTAATATGGGTGTCCATTTTATTTTTGCAATTTGTCATATGTCACAAGTGTGACATGTGACATGTAACATGTAATTAGGCTTATAAATGTACATTTAACAAATTTAAATGCAATTTCATAACAAATAAATTAGACTTAACATTTTAAGTCACATTTTATAATTACATGTAAATAAAATGGGTCCTCTCATATTTGGTTAAAATAATCTACAACAATTTATAATTATAATTAACCAAATTCACTTATCTCAAATGTTTCATAAACATAATGCATTCTTAGTAATATAACAATTAAATTACTAAAATGAATCTTATTTAATCATATTACAATAAGATATATTTCTCACTCACAATTTGAACTTGGTTCATTTTAAGGGATTAATTAATCTGTATCACTATACAATTAATTAATGTACATGATTAGGGAATTGTCCTTTAGGTGTGACCTCAAGGGATCAACTGATCACCACTGTCATACGACAGTAACGTCAAACTCAATTGAGCCAATCGTTACCGATTTATGTTGACCAGTTGACTATAATATTCATCATCCCTTTGTATTCTTATTATTGAGATTTAATTATGTTATCGCACTATTGTTGAGGACATTTACTCCAACAATCTCCCACTTGTCCGAGACAAGTGTGCGTCACCAATTCTCTTGTCCTATTACAATATCTCCCACTCAATGCAAGGTGTCTTGCAGGTCCGTACTTGCATTTGATCATATCAAGAGTGGTTTCCTCGATCTGGAGAGTAACTGTCTGACCGGAATTATCTACCATAGATACCTTCCGAGCGTGGCCACGCATTTTCAGCTTACTCCTCCTCGAGTGGCCTTGAGATTTTAAAACAACCCTGACAAGGGGTGGACAATTCCTATCGCACTATTCCCTTTGCATAGCCACATCTCATCATGACCCAAAAGATGCTCATTTGACCCCAGTTACGAAGGTCGTAGAGCATAAATCAAAGTCACTCTGAAACTGTGCCACCTTAGGCAAACAGTCTTTAGTCAAAGAATTGACTCAAAAAGAATACTAGTAGCTCTTGCCACGACCAGGCTACAAGAATTGCCAGAATTCTATAAGCGGTCACTGCCCGACAGATTGTCCCTTACAGTCTGTCTATGTGATCGATTGGTCATCCCTATGACCCTATGACACTTGAACTTGCCATCAATCGCACCACAATCTAGTCACTTCGAGATGTCACCTCATATAAGTGACTAGGGCCAATGCTATGTTAAATCAGTCCACTTTAATGGAGTCCAAAATTGTCTCTACAATCCATTTGGATATAACAAAGCACAAAACAAGTTTTAAAAACTCAAACGATAAATGTGATTATCATATATGAACAATCAACATAATTTTATTGCTTCATATCATATAATCGAAAGTTTATTTCGTCTATGACAATTCACGACGATCTTATTAAATGCAATAAAGGCTTGGGTACTGAATATACCATATATTCATTTATTCCAACCTTGTGAGTTGCTTTTTCCTTCCATCCAACGTTATTCCTAATAACATGAATTCATCTACGTACATGTCTAGATCTCTTATCTAGTGTTGGGCTCTTTAACTTGAAAGATACTCCCACTCTTTATCATGATAACTGATAGGTATTAAGGTGAAATGAGCTACCATTAGCTCCTTGTAAGCCACCTTATTCTCATCATAATGTACTACGTCTCTATTTGTAGAATTTATAATGATTGACTCTTCAATCATCCTTTTAGTTATTCGCTTCTTTTATAACAAAAGTACGCCTAGGATTTCGATAAATCCTTTTATAAGTTTGGAAATTTGGGTTTGTGTAACCTTTACCACATTATCAAATTTTCTCTACCAAACACAAGAATGTATCCCTAGTTCTCCTCGAGAACTCTACGTATGTTCTTGTAGGCTTATCCAATTACTCTCATATGGATTGATTTGCTTTTGGCTTGTCATGCTCACAGCATACAATTTATTTAGGTACGTGTATGGCACACATGATCGATATCATGTGATCAACAACTCTTAGGTTCAGTGGATGACTATGACCCTTTCATAGTGATCCCACTTTTATCAACATAAACAACCTATTTAACTTGTTGAATAGATTAAGGATCTTATCAATGTAAGATACCTTTTAAATGCCAAGCTAAAATCTTCTATTCCACAATAGATTTTGATTTTAGTATACACGTTGCCCTCTTTCATCCAACATTAAAATCCAATCACTCTTAATATGAATATGTCACTCTTAATGAGTGAAACGTCATTCACGTGGAAAACAATTTCTCCCACTGAACTTCATGTCTTTACATGATGACTTAAACTCCCACTTAACTTCATGTCTATACATGACTTTAACTCCCACTGATTTTCATGTCTATACATGACTTTTCGACAATTCGAGTGAAACCCTTCTTATATCTTATAATAAAAGATCATCATAATCTCTAGGTAGATACATGCATACAATAGGCTTGTGTCATGTACACATCCTATTCCAAATCCCTATTTGGACATGTGGTTTTGATGTGTATTTTGTACACACTTAATAAGAGGTATTTTATTGATGATTTGGATTTAAGCATAGTTACGCGTTAACTTATCTTTTGAAGACATCTACATGTCTATCTATGCAACTACAATTGGACAACTCCAAATAAAACATTTTCTTTTGCATAGATTCCATATAGTTTCATAAGTCTCTTAAGTTAGAAAATCAAATTTTTAAAATTTCTAGGTACTTCCACTTCATAGATCATAGTCTTATTATTTCAAGAACAATTTCTTTTGGTCTCAAGACTAGTCTAAGGATTCACCTAAGAACGCTTTCTTTTGGTCTCCTCACTAGTCTTGAGTTTAACCTAAGAACACTTTCTTTTGGTTTTCTCACTAGTTCCTAACTAGTTTTTCGTTGTGGCTTATTTTCTCCCACTCTATCTTTAGAAAAATACAACTATTTTCTTAAAAGATAGCCTTATGAGCCACAAACAATTTTGTACTCATACTCGTAAGGGAGGTAGAAGCATCACAACATGACCTTAAGTGATCTACTAAAGACTTCTTTGTAAAGACATCGAATCTTAGCTTCAACATAGACTAGTTCTATAAGAGCTAAAGAGGTGAACTCATATTCATGTCATTTACTTTCTTTATAAGTGGTATGGCCAATTGGTTTGGTAGATTCCATATTTTGAGTTCAATAACTCAATTTTGACTTAGCAATTGATCTTTCAAAGTGAGAATCGAATTCTTAGCCTTTTTATTATAATGATCCCATCATCATAATATTTGCGTGA
This sequence comes from Heliosperma pusillum, assembly GCA_022085475.1. NCBI lineage: Eukaryota > Viridiplantae > Streptophyta > Magnoliopsida > Caryophyllales > Caryophyllaceae > Heliosperma > Heliosperma pusillum. Next base: position 21,925 of record JAIUZE010066530.1, on the reverse strand, counting down.
TCAATTTGAGTCGATTAATTTATGTTATTAGATCAAGTAAGTATAATGACAAGTTTTAGAATGAAAAAGTTTCATAAACCGAGTGACTTGGGTTGAAAACCAAGTCACCAAAATCCAATTACAACCCAAAGTTAATAAAAGGAAATAAACAAATTTCCATTGTCAAACAAGGAAATAAGGAGTTTCTAAAACAACATCACAAAATACAACCCAAATATTATTTTGGTCTCCTCACTAGTCTTGAGTTTAACCTAAGAACACTTTCTTTTGGTTTTCTCACTAGTTCCTAACTAGTTTTTCGTTGTGGCTTATTTTCTCCCACTCTATCTTTAGAAAAATACAACTATTTTCTTAAAAGATAGCCTTATGAGCCACAAACAATTTTGTACTCATACTCGTAAGTTAGGTAGAAGCATCACAACATGACCTTAAGTGATCTACTAAAGACTTCTTTGTAAAGACATCGAATCTTAGCTTCAACATAGACTAGTTCTATAAGAGCTAAAGAGGTGAACTCATATTCATGTCAATTACTTCTTTATAAGTGGTATGGCCAATTGGTTTGGTAGATTCCATATTTTGAGTTCAATAACTCAATTTTGACTTAGCAATTGATCTTTCAAAGTGAGAATCGAATTCTTAGCCTTTTTATTATAATGATCCCATCATCATAATATTTGCGTGATCAATTTGAGTCGATTAATTTATGTTATTAGATCAAGTGAGTATAATGACAAGTTTTAGAATGAAAAAGTTTCATAAACCGAGTGACTTGGGTTGAAAACCAAGTCACCAAAATCCAATTACAACCCAAAGTTAATAAAAGGAAATAAACAAATTTCCATTGTCAAACAAGGAAATAAAGAGTTTCTAAAACAACATCACAAAATACAACCCAAATAAGGAAGACAACACAAAATGAGACCAAGCTTCCTTATGTCTTCATCCATGGGGCTACTTTAGCTTCCCTTGAAGAATCTCTTTAGGCTTGCTTGTCCTTGCCCTTGTCCTTGCTTGGGTGCCCTAATTACAATTAAAAAGGGTAAGAATCACAACTTGTATCTATATACCAAAGTTGAGATCATAACATAAAAGATAGGGATGAAAATTTACCAACGGAAACAATTTTCCCGGCTTTGATATCTCCTAGATACTTGGGGCAATTCCTCTTCCAATGCCCTACGCCATTACAATAATGGCACTTGTCCTCGGTTGAGGCACCTTTCTTAGGCTTGGGTGAGCTATTCTCAATAGCTTTTCCCTTGCCTTTGTAGGTGGAGGGCTTCTTCCCTTTGCTTGCACTCTTTTTGAACTTCCCCTTACTCTTGTTATTGATGAGAAGTACATCCTTGGTGGTGCTAACATTTAGCCCCATGTCTCTCTCCGCTTGCACAAGCATTTTGTGCAACTCGTGGAGAGAGGTTTGCATATTTTGCATATTGTAGTTTACCCTAAACATCACATATGCCTTTATTCTCCCCAAGGAATGTAGTACACGGTCAATTACGAGTTGTTCGGGAATGTCAACCCCTTGCACTTTAAGAATCTCGACATGCTCAATCAATTTGAGTACATGAGGGCTAACCTTTTGGCCCTCTTTAAGGTTCATGTCGAAAAACGCGGATGCCGTTTCATATTGAACGATTCTAGGAGCTTGTGAAAACATGGTCACAAGTTTGGCATAGATCTCATAGGCCGTGCTCATCTTTATGGCACTCCTTTGGAGATCGGCCTCCATAGAGAAGATCAAAACATTTTTGATCGCGGCGGCTTCCTTTTGGTAAGCCTCATAGGCTCGCCTTGCGGCGGCGGTTGACCTTTCGTTAGGTGTTTCGGGAGAGGCTTCGGTAAGGTAACGAAGCTTGTCGTCACCTTCCGCGGCTAAGCGGAGTTGCGCATTCCAATCGGCAAAATTAGCGCCATTCTTTTCTAACTTGCATCGATCCATAAAGGATCGAAGCCATGAAACGTTTGTGAGAGTTGGAGCATTGGTGTTGGATGAACTAGCCATAGCGATTGAACAAAGTTAACTACAAATTTAAGACATAAAGGAAATGTTAACATTTATCGTTTTAAATACTTGTAAACATTTTAAACAAGTTAGCATTTAAATAGTGACCTCTACCCAACTATTATAAATGATTCCGAGATCCAAATTCATATCAACTTGGGCACGGTAAGCCGATTCATCCCTTATTAACATAATTCGGTGGATTAACTCTTTAATCGATTCTACATTAGAACTCTCGGTCGATAATATTACTTTAATATTTATCTTAAGCCCGGAACACATGCGGCTACGGTCGCGAATACTTCCGTTGAGCTCAATCCAAATTTCGAAATAATAACATTTATTACCCCACTTACCCAACGTAACAAGTTTAGCACCCCGGTGAGCCGAGCCTACTTCCTTGCGAAATTGGGATTCATGGTTTCTAACATTTGGTAAGGCTTGATCTCAATTATTTATTATGAGAGGTCTTGTCAATTTATAATCTATCATGTTAAAGTGAACTAAATCGATGAATTAACGATTATTTAAATTAACACGGTCGAATACTCGATAAATATGCATGTCATGTTATGGCGATTTGGCAATGCATGCAAACATATTAAATAAAAATGCAAGCATAAAAATAAAACTCCTAGTATGGCCTTTCCTATAATAGAAAATCATATATTCTATTACAAATTCGGAAACCAACTCCTTTGGTCCCTTGAACTTCATAAGCACGCCTCCCTAGGTCACCGTCTCTCTCGGAACTCCTTTCCGAATGGCACCGTCTTTGGGAAACTCCGGTTTTACAATTAGTTACAAAATATATAATAAAATTACAATAATTTCCTATTATACATTTGTAAAATAAAATAATACAATAAAATTGATTCGAGATCACATTAAATTACAACCGAATCAATATTCCCTTACATTTCGGGCAATATCGATTAAAACTAAGGCCATACAAGGAAAAATTACATAATTCCAAATTACATACACCAAAATATGACATTCATAAATTGAAAATATGACATTCATAAATAAAATGCAGCATTATAATATGTACAAAACATGCTCATGTTAAATGCCAAATCGCACTAATTAACGGTTTATATCGAATATAACCTGGTTTTACGGAAATGCGTGATAATAACATTTTAAAATCACCAAACAATACTTAAATCATATTTAAGTCCAAGTTAATTATCCCAACTCATTTAGGCCTCAAAAATTAGTCATCACTCAATTTTTGACAATAATTCAACTTGTTGTTATATAATTGCTCATATTAGACTTTTAAAATCATATTTTAATCAAATAAATCCAAATTTAATTACAATAATTTCAAAATTTGAATTTTAAATTTTTTGTACATTCTGGAACATTTCCATGACACTCATAATGTCAAAAATCATGGTTTAAAAATTTCGAATCGGTTTAGAGAAAAATGGTTGCGCTTTATCGGTTTTATCAAATAAAATACATATAGCATGCAAAAATTAATCATATTAAATTTTCAATTTTATATCTGAAATGTGGGACATTTATGCAACCAGCAACAATTTTCTCTTGACATGAAAATTATTTTAGCTATATTTGCTAAAATAGTCACTATTTATGCCATTTTTACATTAAAAATTCATAAATCATGCTAGACAAGTTACACCAGTCTGAAATTTTCCAGTCTGACAGGAAAACATGCATGTGACAACATACTAAAATTTCATCATTATATTCAAAGCAGAAGTATATTTGTTAAATTAGTCACTATTTATGCCATTTTTACATTAAAAATCCATAAATCATGCAAGACAAATCATATCAGTCTGATCTTTTCGAGTCTGACAGGAAAACATGCATGTGACAACATACTAAAATTTCATAGTCAGATTCAAAGCGGAAGTATTTTTAACCATTTGACCTTTATTTATTTCATTTTATCATATAAAAATCATAAATCACACGAAATATGTCCACTTCACACGAAATTTTACATACAGTAAGTAAAATGCATGTGTGATATTGTGTAAAAATTTCAAGGTCAGAAGATAAGTCTAACTATTTTTAGCATTTTAAACATCATTTTACTCATTAAAATGTAATAAAAATACTAAAAATCATATTTGAGCACTATAAATTTCCATAAATCATCAAAATGACCTAAAATCATATTAGGACCAGAATATATTGACATGAAAATAACTTTGTGATTTTATCTTATAAAACACAAATTACTAGTTTTCATTAAGTTACCATAACTCGAAAAAACTATAAATCGATTATGCATGCAACAACCTTGGCTCTGATACCACTTGTAAGTTTCTTAAACTCGATATTAGACACTTCTAATATCATAATACATTTAGTTTACTCTTAAACTAAATAAATCTTATGCATGCATAACAAAATATAAAGGAAAGAACCATTTCTTACATTGATTATATGGAAATGGGCACAATATTTGAACTCCTTTCAAATATTGATCTTGAGCTAGTAAGATGAGGATGAATTCCAAGTTTCAAAATAGAAAACCTCCAATTAGTTGCACCCAAGACTACCCTTAATCTCTACAAAATAATACTACACTAGTATTAAATGTAGTAGCCCTTTAAAATGATCTAATAACTCTTAATACTACACTAGTATATTATTAGAGAATATGAACTCTAAGTTTTATGTAAACTTCTCAAGTTTAGTGAGATGTTAGAGAGAAGAAATGATTTTGCATGAGTGAATTATATGAGGTAGAGTGTAGTATAAATAAGAGGAAAAACAAGCCCTATTTGGCTTGCTCAAAACCGGTCACCCACACACACCCACATGGGTGGGGTGTTGTCATTTTCATATTGTTCTTCACAATGTAAGGTTGAGTGTATGGATTATTGTAGTAATGATTTGTTCTAATTCTTAATTAGAATAAAATACAAACTAAAATCATACCCACCAACACCACAAAAACCGGTGTACCCATGTAATATGGGTGTCCATTTTATTTTTGCAATTTGTCATTTGTCACAAGTGTGACATGTGACATGTAACATGTAATTAGGCTTATAAATGTACATTTAACAAATTTAAATGCAATTTCATAACAAATAAATTAGACTTAACATTTTAAGTCACATTTTATAATTACATGTAAATAAAATGGGTCCTCTCATATTTGGTTAAAATAATCTACAACAATTTGTAATTATAATTAACCAAATTAACTTATCTCAAATGTTTCATAAACATAATGCATTCTTAGTAATATAACAATTAAATTACCAAAATGAATCTTATTTAATCACATTACAATAAGATATAATTCTCACTTTAAACTTGTTCAAATTAAGGGATTAATTAATCTGTATCACTATACAATTAATTAATGTACATGATTAGGGGATTGTCCTTTAGGTGTGACCTCAAGGGATCAACTGATCACCACCGTCATACGACAGTAACGTCAAACTCAATTGAGCCAATCGTTACCGATTTATGTTGACCAGTTGACTATAATATTCATCATCCCTTTGTATTCTTATTATTGAGATTTAATTATGTGATCGCACTATTGTTGAGGACACTTACTCCAACAGGTTCTCCCAGCCATATCACATAAAACGTAAATAAACGGAAATACAAAAGTAAAAGCATGCGTATATAAATATACATGTGAGATACGATAAGGATAAATAGGCAATTCAATATATAAGGATATCGATACATGAAGTACAAAGCCGTAACCATCATGATATAGAAAGACTCGGGGAAGACACTCTTAGGCAACCATATACACTCACTAGGGCTTGCATCTCACCGTTAGCGGCATAAGTTTGATAGGATTGAGACTCGACAAACAAACCATGCCAAGTCATCCAATGATCACAAATAATCAATCATATAATCATCCATTCAAACGTATAATACGTTGACGACATCTCTCATGGTAAATGACACGCACTAGCACCGTGTACATGGCAAGAATGATTAAAATCGCATCCACGGGATAAACATTTCCGTGAACGCATACACGATGACATTTCGTATATGTAGACTAATTTCCTCCTGGTAGGACGACGATATAAATACCCGGTCCTAGTCTAAACCTGGCCAGACTCTCGGAATAAACCATTTTCCGATTCGACAAGCGATGACATTTCGCATCCAAGACTCGGTCAATCATAGATGCCGAGTACCCCAAATTCGGTCAACCTTCACGAACGAGGCGGAAAAGAGCACAAGCATCATAACAAGTGGTACGCTACATGCAATGACACCACCTCGCAAGTATACAACATTTGACGGTCGGGTCGATCAACGCAAAGCGTTCGCCTCCCAACAACGTCGTCATATGCCCACTAACACATACAATTAAGCAGTAAGGATACGCTCCCCGTTCCGACATTCCAGCCTTACGAACGTGGAGGTAGCTAAGGGAATGAGAGTACAAAGCACATAGGAAATTAGTGCTCAAACCGTAACATGTGTAAAAACCGACTCAAGGTGGGATATATGAAAAACCGTCACAAAACATGAGAATAGGGAATTATATAAATTTAACTATGATAAAAATGAATCAATACATGATACATAAGCATTAGAATAAGTTTATAAAGCATAATAAATAAGAAACATAGATCTCCTCTCCAAAACAACGTGTTTGGAAACCAACTAAAATAAGGGTCCACTTCAAACGGTCATAACTAGAGTTCTAGACATTCAAATGCAGCAATTTCAAGTGGAGGTGATAGCTTATCCTCTTACGGTTCCAACGGTAGGTCACAAGCCCAAAACAAGCAAGTAACGAAGGAGATACGAGCATTTTACGAAAAGGGGTCAGTGCAGGAAAACTGCAGTCGACTTTGGGAAAAACTGACAGCATGAAATGCTGCCAGCGCCAGGCAACGCTGCCAGCGTTCACACACGACGCTGCCAGCGTCCTGGTCTCAGGCACACGATTCATCAACAACATCAAACAAAGCCATTTATCATCACAAACCACCAATTCTCATATCAATTATCAAGTAACAACAACCATCATCAAACAACACAATTCCTATGATTACTAACCTTATTCTAAATACGATTCCTAACATAGAAAACACATAAAAACACGTAAATGATATCGAGTAACCCTTCACCGTTACCTTTACGCATCTTCAATCGATTTCTAAGCCTTCCTCCACTAGATAGTAATCTTTGTCGGGGTCTTGAAGGTCACCACCTACGATTAGATAATAAAAGATGAATATAATTTACCTTGAGAAAGGCGGATAAATTGAAAAGCGAGAAAGACAGTAATTTTATTACCAATACGGATAGAGGACGATGAGAGGAAAAGAATAAGACGAACCTAGGTGAATTTGAGCGAGAAAAGAATGAGTAGTGACGATTCTAAGCTTGGAAGAATATGGAGGCTAGGTTTTGGGTTTACTTGGTGAAGAAGAATGAAATGTTGAATGAGGGAGAGTTAGGGTTAAGGGGGAGTATGAGGAAGTAAGTGGAAAACATAAGGGAAAAAGCCCATTACGCCTTAAGACGTAACTTACTCAAAATCTCGCGTAAAGTCCAAATACGAACTCGAAAATACTAATTTAGACACGGGAAATTTAATTCTAAACTAAAACTAAATTTCACTGAAAAGTATCCGTATAATATTTTTAAATTATAAATAGGGTACATTTGCGGGTGTTACAGCTTAGATCCATATCATCAGTAAAATACCTCATAGTTGGTGTGTACATGATAGCTTGTCCTGTTACGGTTCTACCGGTATGTTATGAGCCGAAATAGACTTAGAACTGGGGAGATATGCCCGTTTTACGAAAATTGGTCAGTGCTGAGAAATCTGTCGTATACGACTGAGTGCACTAGGCACTCGACCGAGTGCAGGGTACTCGACCTAGTGTCTTAAAATTTTTGCTTCTGGATGGTTACAGGGCCGTGTACTCGACCGAGTACATATGTACTCGGCAGAGTGAGTCGTACTCGGTCAAGTACAGAGTATACTCGACTGAGTGTCTAGTATTCGATCGAGTGTGTTGAATTTAACCGAGTGGCTTCGCCATAGCGGGTGAATAGTAGAATTTTTTGTCCATATATTGATGTATGTACTAAGTTGTTTCAAATTTTGCATATGTGTAAAGAATTGTCCTCTTGGAGAGTGAGTTCGCGGATTCTATAAGGGAATAATGTTCCCCATGGTTGTGTTGTTTTGTGAGAAATGTGTGTGGTTATATGTGATTGGGAAGAGTAGATTGTTGAACCTCGTGAGGGGAAGGAGCTGGTTTTGTGTTATGAGGTAGTATAATGATGTCGTGAGTGGAGTAATGTGTAGAGGCGTGCGTGTTTGTAACAACCCGTAATTTGAAAGACCGAAATTATATTTGAAAAATAATAAATTTAATTTATTAAGATTTATTTGAATTTATGATAATTTAATATAATTATTTTGAATTTATTCGGAATTAAAGAGAAGGTTTTACGGTTTAAACCCGAACATCATTTAACTATTCCCGAGTCAACTTAAGTCCCGAAACAAACTCGAAACTCGACTCTTGCATGAGTCACACGCCCATGTCACCTATTTTCCACTCATATTAGATCTTTTGATCTTTTGATTAAACTAATAATAATATCTAAGATATTTGTAACTTTATCGATCTGTCAACTTAAAATTAATCGCTTAAAAACAGACCCGACTTCTACCCATTTCACATGCCTATTCCACCTCCTCCTCTTAAGATTAGATATTTTCTTTCTTTTGATTACAATAACATAATATCTAAATAATATCTAGATATTTGATTAAATTAACTTAATATCTAATAATATCTAAACAATTACCATAATATAATTATAAAACCCGAGTCAATCCCGTAACAACAATTTCAAAACCCGACATCATTATTCCTCTATAATTACACGGCACACCTCCCCCCCATTACTCACTAATTATCTTTTCATTTTACATTAAATCAACTTAATATCTATTTAATGCAGCAGGAGCTGGGGCACAGGGCAGGGCAGAATTCAACACTAGGGACAGGGGGCAGGCCAAGGGGGATCAAGGGGTGAGCATTGGCAACCAAGGGGAGGTCTACATGGGTATCCAAGGGTCAATCTGGGGGCAAGGGATGGGTAACAAAAGGGGAAGCTGCAAGCTGAGCAATGTTGGCCAGGACACGAGCCAGGACACGAGCCAAGACACGAGCCAAGCAAGCCAAAGACAAGCAGCCACCAACACCCCACCACAATATCACAAAAACAGCCTACACCAGTCACTTGGGGAAGGCATAACTACCACCACACTCTGAACCACCAGCTACCACCAAGCCCAGCTAAAACCTTACCCACCTAGGTCCAAAAAAGTCCTAGGGAACCAGTTCCAAAACACAACACAACTACCCTAAAAATCCAAATCAAAACAGCCTACCTAAAGCATAAAGCATAAAGCAGTCTTTCCATTTCTAGCTAAAAACTGAAAGACTATCTCCAAAAGTCTTTCCTTGTCTTCCCTACTATTAGAACTACTGCAGAAGAAGGTCAAGGAGCATTGATGAGCCTCGTCCACAAGTTCCAAGCCAACACCAAGCAACAAGCACAACCTGGAGCATGTCATTGTCAAATGTCTGCATTTTGTCTGTTTTATTGTTTTTCTTTTGTATTAGCAGTCAGTATTCTAGCCAGTATTTTGTCATCTTTTATGTAGATTAATCCTGGCCCTTAGATGATACTCTAGGGTTGTATTAGATCAAGCATTGAGGCCTATATAAGGACCCATGCTCTTTTGTATAAGGCAGTTGATTATTGAATGAAAAAAACTGAGCATTGTTCTCATTTCTAAAATCTTTCCAACTTATGCATTGTCTTGGTTGAAAGTCAGGCCAGATAACTTCCTGTGCTAGGCTGTGGTTGTTGATCTAAGTCTGTGGCAAGTTAAGATATCCCTGTGCATAGACTGTGGGGTGTTTTGCTTGTTGTTTAGTTCAAGTCTGCTTACCTGTGCTTGGCTGTGGTAAGGAGCCTTAACTAGTCTAGTTTGTTGTTTGATTCCCTGTGTTGAGCTGTGGGAGTTGAGTAACATCCATATCCAGTGCTAGATAGGAGTCTAGGGTCCAATTCCTAACACACCCCTATAATATCACTGCAATTCTGGCATCAGAGCTTTGGTTGTGAGGCCATTGTTATCCTAACTACAACAAAAACACAAAAAATAACCCAATGAGTGAAGAGAGGCTTGCAGGTATTGAAGGCAAGGTGGATCAGCTAGCAGGCACTGTCAATGTAGTGCTGGCTGCCTTGAACACTGTCATGGAGAACATTGCTCCTCCACTGAGGGGAAGACCACCCCCTAGAGGCAGAGGCAGAGGTCGTGGCCACATGGGCATGGGAAGAGGACATCCCCTGCAGGAGGAAGAAGGGTCAGACTCAGGAGAAAGCAACAGAACTTATGAGGAGATTCCAGAGCACACTGACAAGCATCTCAAGGTAGAAATTCCTGAATTCTCTGGTAGTTTAAACCCTGATGATCTATTAGAATGGATTAGGGATGTTGAGAAGGTATTTGAATACAAAAGTTACTCTGATATTAAGTCTTTTAAAGTTGCTGTGCTAAGATTGAAAGGGTATGCATCCCTATGGTTTGACAACTTAAAGCACCAAAGGATTAAGGAGGGTAAGGAACCTCTTAGGTCTTGGTCAAAACTGAAAAAGAAGATGCTAAACAAATTTGTCACTAAAGACTACACCCAAGATCTGTTCATTAAACTATCCAAACTGAAACAAGAAGAGAGGTCTGTAGAAGCATACCTAAGGGACTTTGAGCAATTGACTCTCCAGTGTGAGGTCAATGAGAAACCTGAGCAAAGGATTGCCAGATTCTTAGAGGGTCTAGATAGGAGCATTGCTGCTAGAGTAAGGATGCAACCTTTGTGGTCCTATGATGATGTTGTCAACCTGGCCTTGAGGGTTGAAAAATGGGGAAAACCAAACCAGCTCTACCTAAGCCTGTTACTAGACCTGCATACAAACCTTACAGTGGTATTAGGATGGGAGAGACCCCTAAGACAACCAGCCAATCAACCACAGACAAAGGAAAGGGAGTTGTGAACTCTAAACCCAACCCCACCCCAACTGAGAACAAAATCAGATGTTTCCAATGCCAAGGTTATGGCCACTTTAGGAAGGACTGTCCTTCTAAGAGAACCATGACACTTATGGAGGTAGAAGAGTGGGAGAAGGAGGGATTAGTTGAGTATGAGGTTGATGACAGCATGGTGTTAGAGGTAGTGACAGCTGAGGAGGAACCAATGCAGGACTTGGTCATGGCTCATCCTGACACAGGCCATAACTTGGTCCTATGGAGGGTCATGCACTCTCAACATACTCCATTGGAGGATGACCAGAGGTCCTTGATATTCAGAAGCAGGTGCACCATTCAAGAGAGGGTATGCAACTTGATCATTGATGGGGGGAGTTGTACCAATGTGGCTTCCATCACCCTAGTGAACAAGCTAAGTCTGATTACTCAAGAGCATCCACACCCCTACAAACTGAGATGGCTTAACAAGGGGGCTGAGGTGAGGGTTGATAGGCAATGCCTGGTGCCATTCTCTATTGGGAAGGTATACCAAGATGAGGTATTGTGTGATGTAGTACCAATGGATGCCTGTCACCTACTACTAGGGAGGCCTTGGGAGTTTGATAGAAACACCACTCATCAGGGTAGGGATAACACCTATAGCTTCAGGCATGGGGGAAAGAAGGTAACTTTGACACCTCTACCACCCAACCAGAGGAATTATGGGAGTCCCAATGTGCCAGAGGAGGTCAATGGGGTGTTGTTTTTATCAGAAGCAGCTATGATCAAGGAGATGAAGCAAGAACAACCTGTGATCATCTTGCTATCTAAGGAAGTAACAGAAGGGGAAGGTTCCAAGTTGCCAGCAGAGGTTGAACCTTTGATCTTGAGATACAAGGAAGTCTTTCCAAGAGAATTACCAGATGGACTACCACCCCTAAGAGGGATTGAGCACCACATTGATTTGGTCCCAGGTTCTGTTCTACCAAATAGGCCAGCCTACAGGAGTGACCCAACTGCCACCAAGGAGTTGCAGAAGCAGATTGAGGAGCTTATGAGCAAAGGGTTTGTGAGGGAGTCCCTAAGCCCTTGTGCTGTACCTGCTCTACTAGTGCCCAAGAAGGATGGCACCTGGAGGATGTGCACTGACAGCAGGGCAATCAACAACATTACAGTCAAGTATAGGTTCCCCATTCCAAGGCTAGATGACATGCTTGATGAGCTGAGTGGAGCTCAGGTCTTTTCTAAGATTGATCTAAGGCAGGGTTACCATCAGGTGAGGCTCAGAGAGGGGGATGAATGGAAGACTGCATTCAAGACAAAACATGGTCTGTATGAATGGCTTGTCATGCCATTTGGACTATCCAATGCACCAAGCACCTTCATGAGACTTATGACAGAAGTGTTGAGGCCTTGTTTGGGCAGGTTTGCTGTGGTTTACTTTGATGACATCCTAGTGTATAGTAGCAGCAGAGGGGAACATCTCAGGCACCTTGAAACAATCTTTGGGATCTTAAAGGAGCAGAAGCTGTATGGGAAGCTAGAGAAGTGTACCTTCATGGTTGAGGAGGTTGCATTTCTAGGGTACATTGTGTCAGGAAGAGGAATCTCAGTTGATCAGGAGAAGGTTGCAGCCATACAAACATGGCCTACACCTAAAACCATCACTGAGGTAAGGGGGTTCCATGGGTTGGCTTCATTCTATAGGAGGTTCATCAAGAACTTCAGTTCAGTTGTAGCACCCATCACTGAGTGCTTGAAGAAAGGGGAGTTCCAGTGGACTGAGGAGGCCCAACAATCCTTTGAGAGGATCAAGAGGTTGATGTGTGAGACTCCAATCCTTAAACTACCTGACTTTGATCAGCTGTTTGAGGTGGAGTGTGATGCTAGTGGGGTTGGCATTGGGGCAGTGTTGATACAAGGGCAAAAGCCAGTTGCTTATTTCAGTGAGAAACTGAATGGTGCCAAGCTCAAGTACTCCACTTATGATAAGGAATTCTATGCCATCATCAGAGCAGTCATGCATTGGGGGCACTACTTGAAGCCAAAGCCTTTTGTTCTGCACTCAGATCATGAGGCATTGAAGTATATCAGTGGCCAACACAAGCTGAATCACAGGCATGCCAAGTGGGTAGAGTTTCTACAATCCTTTACATTCTCTAGTAAGTATAAGGAGGGGAAACAGAATGTTGTGGCAGATGCACTGTCAAGGAGGCATTCTTTGTTAGCAGTCATGGAGCAAAGGGTGTTGGGGTTTGAATTTCTGAAAGAATTGTACAAGGAGGACCCTGACTTTGCTGAGGAATGGATCACACAAACTGGAGGAGGAAGGACTCAAGGGGGGAAGTACATGCTGCAGGAGGGATTCTTGTTCCAAGGAAACAAGCTATGCATCCCAAGGGGTTCTTACAGGGATCTACTCATCAGGGAAGTACACTCAGGAGGACTAGGGGGACACTTTGGGGTTCAAAAGACACTTGAAATACTGCAGGATCAATTCTACTGGCCCAGGATGATAGGGGATGTTCAGGTTGTCCTCAGGAGGTGCTCCACATGTCAACAAGCCAAGAGCTCTTTCCAGACTGGACCTTACACTCCACTACCAGTGCCAAACAAACCTTGGGAGGATGTGAGCATGGACTTTATTGTTGCACTACCTAGAACACAAAGAGGTAAGGATTCTGTAATGGTTGTTGTTGACAGGTTTAGCAAGATGGCTCACTTTGTGGCTTGCAAGAAGACTGAGGATGCTGCAAGTGTTGCTGAGCTATACTTGAAGGAGATTGTGAGACTACATGGGGTTCCTAAGTCAATAGTCTCAGACAGGGATGTTAAGTTCATGAGTTACTTCTGGAAAACACTATGGAGGCTCTTGAAGACCAGGCTTTTGTTCAGCACCTCTCACCACCCTCAGACTGATGGCCAAACTGAGGTCACAAACAAGACTCTAGGGAGGATCTTGAGGTGTCTGGTAAGCAAGTCATTGAAGGATTGGGACTTGAAGCTAGCTCATGCTGAGTTTGCTTTCAACAGAGCACCCTCATCTGCCACAGGTCACAGTCCATTTGAGGTTGTCTATGGGATTAATCCACTTATGCCACTGGAATTAGCTAACATACCAAGGGAGGAAGTGAACTTTGATGCAAAGAGGAGGGTTGAGCAGATGGTGAAGCTTCATGAGTCAGTCAGAAAGCAAATAGAAAGGGCAAATGAGAGGTACAAGAAACAGTCCAAGGTTCCTAGGTCCAAGAAGGAGTTTGTGCCAGGGGATTTAGTGTGGCTCCACTTGAGGAAGGAGAGGTTCCCAGCTAGGAGGAAGAACAAACTCATGCCTAGAGCTGATGGTCCATTTGAAATCATAGAAAGTGTTGGTCCTAATGCATACAAGGTTGATCTACCAGGAGACTATGGGGTTCATGGCACTTTCAATGTAGGGGATCTCAGTCCATACTATGGGGATTCTGGAGATAAGGAGGCTACAGGCTTGAGGACAAGCCCAATTCAACCAGGGGAGGATGCAGCAGGAGCTGGGGCACAGGGCAGGGCAGAATTCAACACTAGGGACAGGGGGCAGGCCAAGGGGGATCAAGGGGTGAGCATTGGCAACCAAGGGGAGGTCTACATGGGTATCCAAGGGTCAATCTGGGGGCAAGGGATGGGTAACAAAAGGGGAAGCTGCAAGCTGAGCAATGTTGGCCAGGACACGAGCCAGGACACGAGACACGAGCCAAGACACGAGCCAAGCAAGCCAAAGACAAGCCCACCAACACCCCACCACAATATCACAAAAACAGCCTACACCAGTCACTTGGGGAAGGCATAACTACCACCACACTCTGAACCACCAGCTACCACCAAGCCCAGCTAAAACCTTACCCACCTAGGTCCAAAAAAGTCCTAGGGAACCAGTTCCAAAACACAACACAACTACCCTAAAAATCCAAATCAAAACAGCCTACCTAAAGCATAAAGCATAAAGCAGTCTTTCCATTTCTAGCTAAAAACTGAAAGACTATCTCCAAAAGTCTTTCCTTGTCTTCCCTACTATTAGAACTACTGCAGAAGAAGGTCAATGAGTATTAATGAGCTTCGTCCACAAGCTTCAAGCCAACACCAAGCAACAAAGCACAACCTGGAGCATGTCACTGTCATGTGTCTGCAATTGTCTGTTTTCAGTTTTCTTTTGTAGTTTCAGTCTGAAATTGTAGCCAGTAACTTGTCACGTTTATGTAGATTAATCCTGGCCCTTAGATGTTATTCTAGGGTTGTATTAGATCAAGCATTGAGGCCTATATAAGGACCCATGCTCTTTTGTATAAGGCAGTTGATATTGAATGAAAAAAAACTGAGCATTGTTCTCATTTCTAAAATCTTTCCAACTTATGCATTGTCTTGGTTGAAAGTCAGGCCAGATAACTTCCTGTGCTAGGCTGTGGTTGTTGATCTAAGTCTGTGGCAAGTTAAGATATCCCTGTGCATAGACTGTGGGGTGTTTTGCTTGTTGTTTAGTTCAAGTCTGCTTACCTGTGCTTGGCTGTGGTAAGGAGCCTTAACTAGTCTAGTTTGTTGTTTGATTCCCTGTGTTGAGCTGTGGGAGTTGAGTAACATCCATATCCAGTGCTAGATAGGAGTCTAGGGTCCAATTCCTAACACACCCCTATAATATCACTGCAGCTTTTATGATGTCCTTTTGTTTGTAATGCTTTATCATATTGTCCTCTTGCTCCTTTCAATTGTAGCCATTAGATGTAGCTTTTTAGATGGATGGATAGGATGTAATGTGAGCCCCTATATAAGGAACTCACCACCCAATGTAACATTCAGTTTTTGATAATGAATTAAAAAGAGTTGTGTCAAACACAAACTTGAGGGTTAGCTCAAGGAGCACCTCGTCACAACCAATAGTGGCCATGCCTTTCTTGGTTGTTCGATTAAGGGAGGTTAACCTGTGCTAGGCTGTGGTTAAGCTCTCCTAATCGGCCAGGCCTGGTGGTCGCCCTGTGCTAGGCTGTGGGTGATCGACCTACGTCTGTTAGTGAGGTTAGTTTGGTTCTGTGCTAGGCTGTGAGCCAAGCTAAACTTGCTGTCCAGGTTGAGGTCCAAACTTGTGCTTGTCTGTAGTTTGGGTCTTGATCATATCGAGCTTGTGTTAGGGAGGTGGACTTGTGTGGTTCAACTCCTTGGCTCGAGTAGGTTGTGGGTCGAGCCATGAGCCGGTCTTGTGGCCCTTGGTTCACAACCATATCTTTCATGTTTTTCATAGGCTTAGGACACAAATAAACCCCCATAAGTCCCCCTTTTGTTGCTGCCACTTTGGGGCAGCCCCTTGGTCGTCATTCGGACTTTGGGCCGTTCATAGGGTCCTCCACAAAAACGCATAGACCCCCCCTAATTACGCTGCAAAGTGGTATCAGAGCTTAGGCTCTTGTGTTTTCTCAAACCAAGACGATCTTGGAAGATTTGGGGTCATGGATGTGCAAAGGAGTCGTCCTTCAAACCTGTGCAAGGCTGTGGTTTGTAGGTTCTAGTTTGATAACCTGTTAAGGACACTTGTGCTAGGCTGTAGTGTCTTGGGTCAAGCTAGGCAACGAAAGGATCCTAAACCTGTGCTAGGCTGTGGTTAGGAGTCCTCTTGTTGTGCCTTCTTCATCATACATGTTTCTAGTTTTCTGAAATTGTGTTGTTGTGAAGTCACGGTCTAAGTTACTGTTGCGTTGTTGTTTACTACCTTATTTCTTTTCACACAAAATTTGAGGACAAATTTTCTTTAACAAGAGGAGTTTGTAGTGAAAAGGGGGGGGGGTAGTATCCTTTTTCGAAGAGGCTCATCTTTTGCTGAAACAAGTACCATGACTGAAAATGGGTGGCTAGTTAATTAAGTCTTTACAAGGGCTAATGGTGATCACAAATCCAAAGATTCCAAGGACAAGCAACATCACATGGTCCCTCTTATGTCTCATAAAGATGCCAAGCCAAGAGGAAGGACAAGGACAAGGATTGGCAGCCAAGACAAGGACATGGCAGTCCCTTGTCTCAGCCCCAACAATCCGTGACAATGACAAGGCCATGGCAAGACAAGGACACGGCCCCATGACAAGGACATGGCAGCATCTTGGCAAGCCAAGACACGGCCATGACAAGGCCATGACAGCCCTAGGAGGACCAAGACACGAGCCAAGACAAGCAGCAAGACAAGGACATGGCTGTCCATTTGTCTCGGTCATGACAAGGACATGCCTGTCCATTTGTCTCGGTCAAGACAAGAGCATAGCAGCCCCACTTGTCTCGGTCAAGACAAGGACATGCCCATCACATGCCAGCCACATTGCCCAAGCCAAGACAAGTCCAAAGACAAGGACATGGCTAGTCATGACAAGGACATGGCTAGTCATGACAAGGACAAGGGTCCCTGCCATGGGCAGCATATGTTGGTCCGGTTTCAACAGTCCCTTGGACTGTTTAGACTAGCTTTTATGATGTCCTTTTGTTTGTATTGCTTTATCATATTGTCCTCTTGCTCCTTTTGATTGTAGCCATTAGATGTAGCTTTTTAGATGGATGGATAGGATGTAATGTGAGCCCCTATATAAGGAACTCACCACCCAATGTAACATTCAGTTTTTGATAATGAATTAAAAAGAGTTGTGTCAAACACAAACTTGAGGGTTAGCTCAAGGAGCACCTCGTCACAACCAATAGTGGCCATGCCTTTCTTGGTTGTTCGATTAAGGGAGGTTAACCTGTGCTAGGCTGTGGTTAAGCTCTCCTAATCGGCCAGGCCTGGTGGTCGCCCTGTGCTAGGCTGTGGGTGATCGACCTACGTCTGTTAGTGAGGTTAGTTTGGTTCTGTGCTAGGCTGTGAGCTAAGCTAAACTTGCTGTCCAGGTTGAGGTCCAAACTTGTGCTTGTCTGTAGTTTGGGTCTTGATCATATCGAGCTTGTGTTAGGGAGGTGGACTTGTGTGGTTCAACTCCTTGGCTCGAGTAGGTTGTGGGTCGAGCCATGAGCCGGTCTTGTGGCCCTTGGTTCACAACCATATCTTTCATGTTTTTCATAGGCTTAGGAAACAAATAAACCCCCATAAGTCCCCCTTTTGTTGCTGCCACTTTGGGGCAGCCCCTTGGTCGTCATTCGGACTTTGGGCCGTTCATAGGGTCCTCCACAAAAACGCATAGACCCCCCTAATTACGCTGCAAAGTGGTATCAGAGCTTAGGCTCTTGTGTTTTCTCAAACCAAGACGATCTTGGAAGATTTGGGGTCATGGATGTGCAAAGGAGTCGTCCTTCAAACCTGTGCAAGGCTGTGGTTTGTAGGTTCTAGTTTGATAACCTGTTAAGGACACTTGTGCTAGGCTGTAGTGTCTTGGGTCAAGCTAGGCAACGAAAGGATCCTAAACCTGTGCTAGGCTGTGGTTAGGAGTCCTCTTGTTGTGCCTTCTTCATCATACATGTTTCTAGTTTTCTGAAATTGTGTTGTTGTGAAGTCACGGTCTAAGTTACTGTTGCGTTGTTGTTTACTACCTTATTTCTTTTCACACAAAATTTGAGGACAAATTTTCTTTAACAAAGGGAGTTTGTAGTGAAAGGGGGGGGGGGGGGTAGTATCCTTTTTGAAAGAGGCTCATCTTTTGCTCAAACAAGTACCATGACTGAAAATGGGTGGCTAGTTAATTAAGTCTTTACAAGGGCTAATGGTGATCACAAATCCAAAGATTCCAAGGACAAGCAACATCACATGGTCCCTCTTATGTCTCATAAAGATGCCAAACCAAGAGGAAGGACAAGGACAAGGATTGGCAGCCAAGACAAGGACATGGCAGTCCCTTGTCTCAGCCCCAACAATCCGTGACAATGACAAGGCCATGGCAAGACAAGGACACGGCCCCATGACAAGGACATGGCAGCATCTTGGCAAGACCAAGACACGGCCAGGACAAGGCCATGACAGCCCTAGGAGGACCAAGACACGAGCCAAGACAAGCAGCAAGACAAGGACATGGCTGTCCATTTGTCTCGGTCATGACAAGGACATGCCTGTCCATTTGTCTCGGTCAAGACAAGAGCATAGCAGCCCCACTTGGCTCGGTCAAGACAAGGACATGCCCATCACATGCCAGCCACATTGCCCAAGCCAAGACAAGTCCAAAGACAAGGACATGGCTAGTCATGACAAGGACATGGCTAGTCATGACAAGGACATGGCTAGTCATGACAAGGACAAGGGCCCCTGCCATGGGCAGCAATTGTTGGTCCGGTTTAAAGAGTCCCTTGGACTGTTTAGACTAGTTGTTATTATGTCCTTTTGTTTGTAATGCTTTATCATATTGTCCTCTTGCTCCTTTCAATTGTAGCCATTAGATGTAGCTTTTTAGATGGATGGATAGGATGTAATGTGAGCCCCTATATAAGGAACTCACCACCCAATGTAACATTCAGTTTTTGATAATGAATTAAAAGGAGTTGTGTCAAACACAAACTTGAGGGTTAGCTCAAGGAGCGCCTCGTCACAACCAATAGTGGCCATGCCTTTCTTGGTTGTTCGATTAAGGGAGGTTAACCTGTGCTAGGCTGTGGTTAAGCTCTCCTAATCGGCCAGGCCTGGTGGTCGCCCTGTGCTAGGCTGTTGGTGATCGACCTACGTCTGTTAGTGAGGTTAGTTTGGTTCTGTGCTAGGCTGTGAGCTAAGCTAAACTTGCTGTCCAGGTTGAGGTCCAAACTTGTGCTTGTCTGTAGTTTGGGTCTTGATCATATCGAGCTTGTGTTAGGGAGGTGGACTTGTGTGGTTCAACTCCTTGGCTCGAGTAGGTTGTGGGTCGAGCCATGAGCCGGTCTTGTGGGCCTTGGTTCACAACCATATCTTTCATGTTTTTCATAGGCTTAGGACACAAATAAACCCCCATAAGTCCCCCTTTTGTTGCTGCCACTTTGGGGCAGCCCCTTGGTCGTCATTCGGACTTTGGGCCGTTCATAGGGTCCTCCACAAAAACGCATAGACCCCCCTAATCCTGCTGCAATGAGTCTTCCATGCTTCATTACCTATTGTTACATTGTAACTCCTGGTGTGAACAATGAGTCATCTTTGCTTCATTACCCATTGTTGCATTGTAACTCCTTGTGTGAACAATGAGTTTTCCTTGCTTCATTACCCATAGTTACGTTGTAACTCCTTGTGTGAACAATGAGTCGTTTGCATTGTAACTCCTTGTGTGAACAATGAGTCTTCCTTGCTTCATTACCCATTGTTGCATTGTAAATCCTTGTGTGAACAATTAGTCATCCTTGCTTCATTACCCATTGTTGCATTGTAACTCCTTGTGTGAACAATGAGTCTTCCTTGCTTCATTACCCATAGTTACATTGTAACTCGTTGTGTGAACAATGAGTCTTCCTTGCTTCATTACCCATTGTTGTATTGTAACTCCTTGTGTGAACAATGAGTATTCCTTGCTTCATTACCCATTGTTACATTGTAACTCCTTGTGTGAAGAATGAGTCTTCCTTGGTTAATTACCCATTGTTGCATTGTAACTCCTTGTTTGAACAATGAGTCGTCCTTGCTTCATTACCCATTGTTGCATTGTAACTCCTTGTGTGAAAAATAAGTCCTCCTTGCTTAATTACCTATTATTACATTGTAACTCCTTGTGTGAACAATGAGTCATCCTTGCTTCATTACCCGTTGTTGCATTGTAACTCCTTGTGTAAACCATGAGTCGTCCTTGCTTTATTACCCATTGTTGCATTGTAACTCCTTGCGTGAACAATGAGTCTTCCTTGCTTCATTACCCATAGTTACATTGTAACTCGTTGTGTGAACAATGAGTCTTCCTTGCTTCATTACCCATTTTTACATTGTAACTCCTTGTGTGAACAATGAGTCTTCCTTGCTTCATTACCTCCTTGTGTGAACAATGAGTCTTCCTTGCTTCATTACCCATTGTTGCATTGTAACTCCTTGTGTGAACAATGAGTCGTCCTTGCTTCATTACCCATTGTTGCGTTGTAACTCCTTGTGTGATCAATGAGTCTTCCTTGCTTCATTACCCATTGTTGCATTGTAACTCCTTGTGTGAAAAATGAGTCCTCCTTGCTTCATTAGCTATTGTTACATTGTAACTCCTTGTGTGAACAATGAGTCATCCTTGCTTCATTACCCATTGTTGCATTGTAACTCCTTGTGTGAACAATGAGTCGTCCTTGCTTCATTACCCATTGTTGCGTTGTAACTCCTTGTGTGAACAATGAGTCTTCCTTGCTTCATTACCCATTGTTGCATTGTAACTCCTTGTGTGAAAAATGAGTCCTCCTTGCTTCATTACCTATTGTTACATTGTAACTCCTTGTGTGAACAATTGAGTCATCCTTGCTTCATTACCCATTGTTGCATTGTAACTCCTTGTGTGAACAATGTGTCGTCCTTCCTTTATTACCCATTGTTGCATTGTAACTCCTTGCGTGAACAATGAGTCTTCCTTGCTTCATTACCATTAGTTACATTGTAACTCGTTGTGTGAACAATGAGTCTTCCTTGCTTCATTACCCATTGTTACATTGTAACAACCCGAAAAGTACCCTATTTTTCTAGTGAAAATATTTTACGAATACTTTGTAACCTTTTTATTTAAGACACCTTTGTTATGTATTCTTATCTTTTATGTATTTAAATAATTAGGTTCCTTACAAAACGGAAATAATATTATACAAAAGAAATATACAAGACGGGAGACATATCTCCCGTATAAATACGGAAATAAAAAGAGTATATAATAATATACAATCTAAGAACCGAATATAGGTCCAAGGTAAATACTTCACTCGCTAGCTCGTCAATGTACCCAATGTATGCATCACAAACC